>JABFOV010000222.1:0-46587 GCA_022817685.1 Aradophagus sp. ZL-2020
AGCGCAACAAATTTGAACGAAAAATGACACTTACTACGATCGTAATATTCTTTACACCGACCGACGTAATTGATTACGACTTCATTTTTTTACTACGCGACATTACTACTTCGTTTTCTCAGTGTGACTTCCAGCATTTACAAGTGTTCGAAGATGCCATTTTTGCGTCGACAAATCAACGACGCAAGTTCGGATATGATTCCAGGAATATTTCGCCACCGATTCAAAGACGTCGCGATTTTATCGACATTTTATCTCCGTTTCATTCATGAAACGCGACTATTTCGGCGGAAGCCGTTTTCGGTCGATCGCGTATAGAGATCGATCGCACAATAATTGGAAATTGATTTCTAACGTTAATCGCCGTGTTGTTATCGCCGCAGGCTCTTTTGTTT
This sequence comes from Aradophagus sp. ZL-2020, assembly GCA_022817685.1. Lineage (NCBI taxonomy): Eukaryota > Metazoa > Arthropoda > Insecta > Hymenoptera > Scelionidae > Aradophagus > Aradophagus sp. ZL-2020. Next base: position 396 of record JABFOV010000222.1, read on the forward strand.
TTCAGAGCCGGTTTTCGCGCCGAGTAGTCGATCTGATAAATGTCAATCGATATAAAAGTATTGGAACGTTACACTCGGCAAACAGTCGTATCGTGTAATCTCGCGCGATTTCTGGAGTAAATATTAATGTTTAATCGGTGTTGAAAAATATTGATTCTCGAACGAAATACACCGAGAAAAGCAATTTGGTTGATGCAACAACATTTTTTTGGTTGTCATTTTTAAGTTCATTTAATTGTAAATATTTGGAATTCCTGCACGTTGTTTTTTTTCTTTTTTTCTTTTGTTTGGTTTTTCTTATTTTGTTGTCCAGAAATTTAATTAATCATGCAAGAAAACGGTATCAGATGTTTTTGCAAAAAAAACTCGGAGATAAACGTAAACGAGTAGATAAAAATAAAATGTTTATTTATACCACTTCGGCGTGGCCGAATAGTTTAGCGCGCGACATTTCTAAGAATGTGTTTGCAAAAAAAATGTTTTGGATTAATATTGTCAATTATTAATGAGACGCTTTCATGCGAAAGATATAAATGACCGTTGCGAAACCCGGCTGAAAACATTTGACCACTTTTTCGCATCGTTTTAATGTGCAAGAAATTTGCAACGAATTTAAACAAAATACAATTTCGTTATCCCGAAAATGAAAATCAGATTCGAATTTATATCAGCGCGATATAAAATGAAGTTTTACATTTTTTCCATTTATTTCCTTTGATGGGAATATATCGTTTTGCACAACGGTTTGAGAATTTTTTTCGAATGATTTTTCCGCCGTTTTTCTATTTAACTGCTTGTGTGAATTGAATTAGCTTTATGTACCTTTGCGTTTATGATACTTTGGATCTATGATTACCATGAGCACGATATAAATGCAATTATCTGCATAATTGAAATCCCTGTAAAGGCAAATCAATAAAGCAATTTCAATAACAGATGTAAAATTTTAATTAATTTATTAGTTTGTCGATTCAAATTTACATTCTATTAAACGCGACATTGTATTTTGGCTCCAATAATGTGGATTAAATTCTAATAAATTATACAACGGCCAAGAATTGAAAATTCGCGAGCTTTTATAAAAACCGGCTTATAATAAAGAAAATAATATCCTCTCGAGGAAAGTAGAGATAAATAAAAAAAGGTAATGACGAAAAAAAAGATGGACGAAAAAAGGCAAGTCTATGACTCGATAACTCCTGTCTTAAAATAAAAACAAAATTATAAAAAAAAAGTTAAAAACCAATTTGGAAATTATGATCAAACAAAATAAACTGAGGAAGTAAAGATGGCAATAATGGGGAAAAAAATCGACGAGAAAGAGGCATTTCTAAAACTCGGCATCTCTTGTCTTAAAATAAGACTAAAAGTACAAAAAAAGTTTAAAAACAAATTGGAAATTATTAACGAACAAAACATACTTAGAAATCAAAGATAAATAAAAAAATAACTGAAAAAAAGATGGAAGAAAAAAGGCAAATCTTAGACTCGGTAACTCCTCCCAAAGGAAAAACAAAAGTATAAAAAAAAAGTTGAAAAAACAATTCGGAAATATATCAAACACACTGTACGGGGAAAGTAACGATGGCAGTAATTAAAAAAAAAAATTACGAAAAAAAAGGCAAATCTGAGTCTCGTTATCCGCCGTCTTGAACCCCTAACCTTTCGCAATCGGCGGCCACGCATCGGCAGATCGCGCGCCGCCGTGCGTGCATACGTGCACGCGGGCACATGTGCGCGGCGCGGAGCACGTGCCGAGACGCCGGGCGAGCAATTGCGCGCCGCGATTGGCCGAGCGCGCTCGGCCTATATCAACCGGCGGCACCATGCCGGCCGACTCAGTCGCGAGCAGCTCATCGCCGCAGCCGAATCGCGCCGCAATCGTTCTCAGCCGCAACAAAGCACCGCACTCGGAATCCGCGCTCGATCCCGCCAGGCCGCGATCACGCCCGAAAACGCGCGCAAACCATCTGACACAATGTTTGGCGACAAGCAATTTCCCACGTGATCCGGTCGCGCGTCGCTCGACCGACGGCTTTGCTGTGATCAACGAAAGGGAACGGAAGGACGGGCTTGTGTTGATAGTTGATGACGATGTTGAGGATTGTTGAAAGCTGAGAAAAGCAGATAGTTGAAAAGTCAAAGTTGAATGTTGGATAGTCGACGATTGATTCAAGTTGAAGTTTGAAGGAAGTTGCAAGTTGAAGAATTCGATGTTGATGATCATTCAAAGTTGAAAGTTGAAATAAAAAAAGTTGAAAGTTGGATAATCAATGATTCAAAAGTTAAAGTTCGAAAGAAGTTGAAGAATTTAATGTTGATGGTCATTGAAAGTTAGATAATCAACGATTGGAAAGTTGAAGTTTGAAGAAAGTTGAAAAGACTTCAAAGTTGATGATTGTTCAAAGTTGAAGTGGAAAGATCTTGAAAGTTGAAAAAGATTCAACGTTGACGATCGTTAGAAATTAAAGAGTCAAAAGTTGAAACTTAAATAGCCAACTATTGTAACAAGTTGAGAGTTGAAAAGAGTTCAATGTTGATAGTCGTTCTAAGTTGAAGATCAAAATCAAAAAGTTGAAAGTTGAATAATCGATAATAAAAATCAGTTTGAAAGTTGAAGGGAGCCAATGTTGAATAAAAATTGAAAGTTGACAATAGTTCAAAGTTCAGGGAAAGATCGACTGACCGATACCAAAGGGAATCGCGACTTGTTGCTAGTCATTTTTTATAGAAACGTCGCACTCGCGGACGCGCATATTTCTACTATTATTATTAATTTTAATTTCACCTCACGACTGACAAGAAGCGAAGTCGCGCAGAGCGCGCTACGCCGTCGAGCTACGAAGAGACGAGCTATAAGTTTAGGAGTTGCAACATGAATCTAGTCAAAATGTCGAAGGCCAAAGTGCCCAATCCGATCTACAGGATCACCAAGTTTCTCAAGCAGAAGACAAAGGTAATTAGCCGAAGCGGGTCATAAGAAGGGAAGGGGGGGAGTGGTATCGAAGGATTATCAAATTAATGAATTTATTACTGAATTTGTGGTTCTGTTGAGTTTTCGTTAATAATTGCAGGTTGCAAGCGACTGGCGCAGAAAAGTTGATTGAAATATTGTCATATTTTTTTCGACTTTAAGTTGCGTTATCATTTTTATTAAGAAGCATGAAATTGGTGCGAAATTAAAATTTTTTTAATTAGCAGTTAACATAATAAAATAATAATGAAAACAATTAATTATACACTATGGAATTCATATTTTTTTTTCTTTTTTTTTTTGCCAAATTATATTTTATTACATTTGTTTTTATTTTTCCTTATAGCTTATAAATATAATTTAATATTTATCCGCACTTTAATTAACCTAATTAAATTTATCGGTGATAAAATTTAATTTCTAAAGCAAATATCGAAATACCCAAGGGTCGAATTTATCGAACCGACTACGGTTTTAACGTTTCATTTCATAAAAGAAATATTTGTACAGATGTTCAGGAACAAAGCGTCAGAAAAATAGGCGACAACTTTCGGCTGAAATGCGAAATTTGTTTTTTCTATCACTGTATTAATTTTACAATCTTAAAAAATCAAAATAGATTTTCTTTTCATTGGGAAATTCAAGAAAAGCGAATTCCCGAAAAATTCACTCGCTAAAAATGGTAGCATACATAGATACTTACACAATTTATCAATTTACAAACGAGAATATATTAAATAAAAAAAAAGTTGAAAATTTGCGAAAAAAAAGATACCACATTTAAACCAGTTAAACGATATCAAATTGCACCACTTGAGCTAAGAACATTTGCGCTTTTTGTCATGCGATCGCGACCATTTTTTCAGCTTCTTTTTCTAATTACGCTTTGATCACAGAAACGATCCGCCGTCGGCATAATAAATAACCGAGCATTTAAACAACGTGTAATTGACACGAGCACCGCCGGTCGTATCGTAACATAGGACAAATTCCTCACGCACGTCTCAGATTACCTTCTTATATCAAACGAAATCCTGTTACAAAAAACTAGATATCATTTTAAACATTGTTCCAACAGGATGTCCGCTTCGTAAAAAGGAAAAAGAGATAAAAACTAGAAAGTATTGTCTATTTATTATTTCCTGATTGCGACAAATACATGGTGTTTGAAAACCGTTAAAAATCGATGACTTAAGTTAAAAAAAAAAAAGAATAAAAATTAATAAATAAAATATGGTTTATCACTTTGCCATGATACAATATATAATTTATAAAACAAGGGTAAATGCGCGCTGGGCGCGGGCTATGAATTAATTGAGAAAAATGTTAATTTCACTTCGATTAAAAATATATAAAAATTACTACCCGCATGACAAAATAGCGATTTTAATTGCAAATCACTTTAATTATTTTACCATTCGAATAATAATTTTTATCATTTCGCATTAACTGAAGTTGATATTAAAATATCCTGTACGATAAAATTATCTAAATTAACATCACAGTAACCATTTTTTTTTTTTTTTTTTCCAATAAAAGTCAAAGAGAAACGAAATTTGCGTTGGACTCGAAGAATGAATAATTTATAAATCGAAATATTTTCTTCATCGTATTGTAAATCGTACGATTTACAATGAACGTGTCGCTTTAAATTGCAGATTTGACGTTGCACAATGTGAAAAGTACAAAAGTACAAGGTGCGTCAACCGCGCCGGCAAAATCGGCATACGCGGACGGCGAGGTACGGTCCGGTGGCCGAAAAGTTATGGAAGTTAAACGAGCGCAACGAGTAAACGGTAATGACGAGTTTATAAAAAGAAGCGACGACGCGGTGACCCACATTTCTAATTGCTAAGCCGCGTAACAATCGCGCGTCGTAACGCGTAATTTTGCGCTTTAATTATCACAAGCAGGTGTCCGTGGCTCGCGAATGACCATTTTGGTGAAAAGTTTCGCAACGCGTCGGTTAGGTCAATGATATTCTCAGAAGCCCCGCGTTGCATCAGCGATACGAACGCTTTTAATATTTATATTATTCGCCATGAATTATGCAGAATTGCGTTTATAATAATGCTAAATATCAATATCGATATTTGTGTGATCATTCAATCACTATCGGTTCAATATTAATCAATATTAATGAAAATAATAATAATCAACATTACTTCGATATTGAACTCATATTAAGTAAAACGAATTGAATTACTTCAATATTGATTCAATTTTGAATCGTTATTAAATCAATATATCGGTTTGATATTGATTCGACGGATGAAAATATGGCCAAATGATATAAACACATAATAGTTAAATTATTTGGATGACAAAAGTATATTGATTCAATATTTGATCACTCCTGTCATATTGATACCGAGTCAATAATGTGACATATTTATATCGATTTGATTTTGATGAGATTCGTATCGAGTCTCATTTTCAGTTTTTTCAATCAGTATCTTTCAATTAATAACCAATCGAATACCAATATCGAACTGATATATTGATTCGATAACGATTGAATAACGATTGATAAATGCCCATGTAATATATCAAATCAATATTAATATCGAACCGATTTATTGATTCGATAATGACTTAATCTTGAATTTAAATTAAACATATTTAATACCTACAGTTAAATACTGTTTACTTTAAATTCGTTGATGAAAAGCATTAATTTCCTACGAATTCTGAGTGATCAAGTTTCAAAAGTTAGAAAATATTAGTCAAATGTAATGACGACCTGTCTTAACATTAACTTACACGAAACATTTTAAAAATGGCAAAAACGCAATTTGTATGTTGAGTTTGAACGACGGTCAACGTTACCGTACGTGCGATTTCGTCAGCTGATTTTTTTATTATCACCTTATCACTTTTTGACCATTTAATTAATCATTAAGGCATTAACGCGTTTCGGTATCAGTAACGTTCGAACGAAAACAAAGTCTAATTTCTCTTTAAGCGCGAAAATCATTTCTACATCGTTGCACAATGTGTAACTAATGATCTTCGTGCGATTAATTTATTTATAAAAATATCAATATACGTTAATTACTGCGGATCGGGAATTTAAAATTCTGTTTCGCTAATTTTTAACGAACTTAATTCCGTTTAAAATAACGTGCAAAATTTTAATTTGAATTATTTTTTGACATCGAAGACACTGCTGAAAAATCTATATTAATGTTTTTTTCATTTCAATTACTTTTACTAAAACTTTTTTGCATGAAGTGATTTTTGTTGACGAAATTACGGTTTTTATATTCCCTCAAACTTTGAAATTGAAATTGGTATTAAAATAACGTAATTCGCGATTTATGACAATGCGATTCGTAGATGAAGATTCTTCAACTGTTAAACCGAAACACGATGTGTTTTAAAGTCCATTGTGCGAGACTTTCTCGTACAGTAAATCGTGGCATACTGCACCGCGGTTGCGCACGACAGCACGCACTTTTGATGCCATGTACGTTCCCAGTCAATGAACGCGCATTCTACTAACACCGACTAGAATATTCTAGAATCGAATGCCGTCGCGGTCGACGAACTTTGATCTTAATTTGAGCGTCTTAAGGAGCCCAAAACGCCCAGGCGAGAGTAATAATTATTTAACAATTTAATCCAATTAAACCATAAAATCTGGCGCAGTTTAATGAAATGTCAATTAAATTCATTTATTTGAGCGCAATTTATTTATTTATCTGATCGATCTGTCTATTCAAATAACAGGTGTTAAAAAAAAAAAAAAAATTATGGACATTGTGAGAAAAAAGAAAATTTAATGAGTATATATTTTTTAAGAATATAATTACAGTGATTTCAAAAAATTGTAACTGAAATGAAAAAAAATTGCAGATAATATTCTATTGTAAAAAAGAAAAATACATGAAGAATTTAATTTTATTCAAAATAATTGTTAATTTATTAATAACTCGATTAATTCGATTCGGTGAATTAATTATTAATAATTCGATTCAAAATAACTACAAAGTATTTTATATAAGTTGAAATTTTGTTTAAACTAACGAAATGTCATCAAATTCTCAATCCCAATCTCAGTCCAGCACGTATAAAAAATAAATGAAAGTAACCGGTCGTCGGTTTTTATTTTTCTCCGACGATAACACGACAGGTCGATGCAGGCACATTGATAATACTATTTTTAGGCCATTGTTCCAATTCACGTGTCACATAATGGCGTGAAAATTGTTTGTACAAAACAACGTAATAATGAATAAAAACAAAAGTATACTAAATGACAAGTACATTTTTATTTACTTTTGCCAGGCTCTTAGTAACAACGATCACGATGATCCGATTTTCGGCGCGTATCTCGCGCGCTTAACGATATCGTACGAAATCGTAGATATCGCCGGCTATCAAAACAAACCGATAAGCTATCGATCTCGAATGCTATTCGCTTTAGCAAAATGTACATCAAATTTTTCTGTATTCGTTTTACCTCCATTTTTTTGTTACTTCATAAATTTTATTATTATAAAGACGTGTGAAGAATGATATTGTGTGTGAAAAAAATATGTACATTCATCGAGGAAAATGTTGAAAATTTGTTTAACACCCATCACATTCATTTGCAATTACACGAATTTATTTTTTTCATTTGAAAAACAATGAAAAATTGAAAACAAAATTTTCTAAAACGAAAAACAATTCCAAGTTGAATTTCGTTGACGAAAAAAATATTGAACATTCAGCCGTCAACGACAATTCGCGTTTCGTTGCAAAAGCGGCAAGAAAAATTGCAGCTCGAACGGCTGTTCGTGCCAAAAGTGCGAGCGGCGCGCTAAAAATAGCAGCGTCGAGCCATCCGGTCGGTCGGTCGTCCCGAGTCGATCCGCGTGGCGCAACCGAGCTCTTGCGGCTGAGGAAACAGAAGCGACGGGGATAAGATGGCGGGGGAAATTCTGTCGGGCGGGAAAGAGCCGTTTTCCGCCCGCCGATGAACCGCGTCCAATTAGCCCGTTCGGTTGCGAAACCGAGGGCGAGGAAAATGGAAGGATCCGAAAATAAATGACGCCCTCGTACGTCCGAAACGAGTTTCGCTGTCGCGGCGCCTCTCAATAACGCGGCCGCGCGCTTCCTGGTCGCCTTGGCAACCCATCGCCCGAGACCGCGAAACGCCTTTTGCCAACTCCGCCGCACTTTCCGATCATTCATTTCGTCTTTCAGCTTTTTCTTATTCCGCGCGTTACTGCTCGACTCGTCGATTTTATAGGCGGAAAATTTCCAACGATTAATTACATTTTTCAGCAAAAAGATTTCAATTTTCATTTGCTACGAATTTTAACAAAATGCAGTTTCGTCCGTTGGAAATAAAAATAAGAAATTCAATTTTGTAGAAATGTAAAGGTAGTTCCAAACATTTTTTTCAATCAAGGAATTCGAACTTGGAATAAAAATGTACAAAGTACAATTTCGTTTTACATATTTTGTATAATTTTCGTATAAATATTACAGAAGTAAAGCAAAATGTAATTAGTCACATGTCTGTAAAACAACAAAATTTTTTCACATTGATGAGACAAGAAAAAGAAAAATTATTAGAATCGTAATACCTCATCTTTAATTAGCTATTAATCATGATTAAATCAATTATTAATTACTCGTTGAATCGATTCTAATTATAAATGAAAAGTTATTTTCCGTTACCCATTCCGAAAATGACCGCCGAAATGACAAAGGTCGAGTCACGTTAATCCTGTCGATCATTAAAAGTGCTTCGTTGCTCGTTATCCGTGTTTTCGTATAAAGAAGAAAAAAAAAAAAGTCGATCCTCTATTGTAGGATCATTTTAATAAAGTCACCTTTATAACTGACCGATCGATTCCGCGAATGATAAAATTAATTTAATTTATTTGCCCGGGGATAATGACTGTGCCTGTATTTAGACAGATTATAACGATCGGTTTACGTTGTTGTTATTAATTTGATAAAATATCGATCAAATGGCATTAAGTGCGTCGCTGAATTTATACAATGATTCATTTTATGACTCGCGTTTAGAACTTTACGGCGAGCTTCGTACCCGCTTTTTTATATTCTCGATTTGCATACTGACTTGTCGATCAATTTTTTATTTCCATTGTTGCAAAATATGTGAAGAAAAGAGCGCGATAAAAAGAAATAGATGGATAATCTAACAATTCCATATTTTCGATTTAGCTGCACGGGGATTAGTCACAAACTGATCTAACTGAGACTTATTAAATCAAATGAAATAATAAATCAATGGAATATATCCAAAAATATTTTTTCGTTTTCAATATTTAATAATTAAGAATTTATATTTAAAGAAATTAATTATTTGATATTGTCCGACAATCCTTTCCTACGTGTCAAAAGATTTTAATTTTATTCACTCGAATAAGCCCAGACATCTTTTATAAGTCAAAATTTTCATGATTCGGACCAAAACAAAAATACTAAAACAAACTTTCTTCAAGTATGACAAAGACACGAAAACCCACACGGCCAGTCGAGGGTTAAAAGTGGAATGAAATCGAGTAAAGGGGGAGGGGGGATGCGTGCCCAAGTGGGGGGAAAGGTCGCGTCGAAAAGCGTTGATCTCGGCTGGAAAAGGTCCTCCGCGAGGCCTCCGTGGCGAAAGGCACGCGGTCGACCCTTTGCTCTTATTTCGCGGCGCTCGGCGAATAACTTGTAGCGCCGAAAACGCGGCCGAGTCAGTGTCAAGTCGCGCTCCGCGCCACACGCCGGGGACCCGCGAGTGACGTCCGCGCTGTCACGGCGAACCGACGGCACGCCGAACGTTTCTGCGCGCACTGCCGCGGGCGCCTGCCGGCGCTTTCGATGCTGCTGCCGAACAAAATGCCGCCCACCTGTCACATCCTCAACTACGTCTTCCAACATTCGTCGCAAATGCTCTCGGTGAGACGTCCGCCTTTTTATCAGCCGGCCAAATGCTGCCACTCTTCGCCCGTGATTTCCACTTGTCTTTTCGTTCCGTTTTCTTCGACAATGTTTTTGAATTGTTTTCATCATCCATTTTACAATTCGTTTCTTTAATTTCATGATTTACTTTGCAGTTTACTGTTTTTATTTCACAATTTACTTTGTAATCTGATTTTTTAATTTGATGATTCACTTTCGTTCCGTTTTCTTCGACAATGTTTTTGAATTGTTTTCATCATCCATTTTACAATTGGTTTCTTTAATTTCATGATTTACTTTCTAATCTGATTTTTTAATTTGACCATTCACTTTGCAGTTCAAACTTTTTATTTAATAATTCACTTTACAATTTTTTTTTAATGCAATAATAATGTAATAATTCAAATTTGTCAATACATGATATATTGTTAAATGTTATATCAATCATATAATTAAGTTAAAAATACGATATTATATATATTTCCCTTCAACAAAACAACGATTACACGTTTCAGTCCTAAAATGACTGAACCTGTAGACCTAACTTACAATAAGTCAATTATAAACATTAATGATAATTATTCGAATGAATAACAATTTATAATTGCTTCGACTTTTTTTGCAAATATTATTTCGATTACATCAGTATCGCTATCTTCGTCTTGTTATTAATATAAACTGACAAGTTTCGGCCCGGGCCAAGGATATTGACCAAAGCGTCGGTCCGTGACTCAGAACGCGTTCCGACGAAATCGCCGCGAATGAAGGAAAGCAGACAAAGGTTTGTTAAACTCGACGGTGGTCCGCAGAGGAGAAATTTGCGGATCGCTTTTAGCCCTCGCGTCGATCAGCGTTTTCCTTGAATCTAAAATTAGCGCATTCCTTCACTGACGATGCCGCGGGGCGACGCTCGCTCGATCGCCCAATTCGATGGATCATTCTTTCCAACGAATTTTCGATTTTTTCGATTACAATTTTATTATTTCTCTGCATCGTTATATATTTTTTTTAACAATTAATTTCATTTTAAATTAACCACTTTTATTACTTTAACTGGTTTAAATTAGGATCAACAATTTTTTAAGATAACTGATAAAATATAAATACTTTATAGATTATGAGAAATACTAAATAATTTCGATACATCTTAATAATAATTAATTAATGAATAATAATTAATAAACAAAATAATTATTGAGATGTCACATAGAAAACGCGCGTGAAACGTCAGTCCCTTATGAATATGAAGTTTTCCACGTGGAAATATCCACATGATTAGATTTTTTGAAATAATTGAACAAATTTAATGTATATTTTAACAATAAATTCCAAGTATATACATACACTTCAAGCAGATTTTGAATACATACTTTTACCTTTTATTTTTTATTTAATTTTTTCCACATTTTATATCCTGTGAATATTTTCACGTGGAAAACTTCACATTCATAGTCCCTTATAAATTGCAGTAATTTTCAATGCCACATTTTTCCACTAACAACATTTATAATCTGTTGAATAAATGAATCCAACGATATGTTAATAAATAATTGAACCATAAATGAATCAGCGGGACCGCTACGTCACGTGTCAAGTCGATACAAATAACAGTCGAAAATAACTCGGCTTATTATTCTCTTTTGAAAATCGCTGACTTTAATCGACCCTCGTTAATCACGATTAAATACCACAATTATTATAATCCGGTGTCTGCGATTAATTTCGTTGAGTTTGAATGGGCAGGTATATTTACATACTACATGTAATAAAAAATATATGACATATATGTACTTAAATATGTATAATCATAAATATAACAATTTATATACACATGCGTGCATGTGTATGTATATTTGCTTATACACATGGGATGAAAGCGAATCTCAGCGATGAAGCACTTATCCCAGTTTATATTACGAATTATCCGATCTCCCTTTGTCGTCAGTGCGAGGCTCGTGTTAATCTTCATCGGACGTGAGATTTAAATGCATTTGAATTTCCAATGAGCGAGCTCGACAAGTAAGACCCGACGCTCGCTCGCGGCGCCATGTAAACAAACGTCCAATCTAAATGCAGCCTTTACTGCGAAAGCCAATTTGAATTTCCCTCCGAAACGCGCCGGCCAACTTCCCGCGGCGCTCGTTACGTCTCAGAGTCAATTTGTAGTCGTGGTTGCATCGCCGTTCGCAATGTTTCGGCGCAAAAAAAAAGTTCACCAACGAGATTCGAACCGCGGTCTCGTGAAAGTCCCAGTCAGTCACTCCGTTTTTCGCTTTTTTCTTATACTTTTCTCTCAATTAGATTTGTCGAAAAATTGTAATTTGAAAAGTCAAAATTAACAAAGCGATAAAAAGTGAATGATATTTTGTTTACTTAAATACGTGTATCACGTTTGTTCTTTCGTAAAAAAGAGCGAAAAAGAAAGTTGACCAGGACTCGAACTCGCGTGCCTTGAACCTTGTACTCGATTTTCTTTTACTTTCGTTTCGCGCCTTCTTTTTTCGCTTCGATTCGCTTTCGCTCTTTTCAGACATATTTCTTCGAAGAAAAACGTCAAAGTCAATGTTACGCCTTTTTTTCGTCGCCGCGCGTGAACCTCGCCACGCGATAACCCGCGTGACTCTGAAAACCACCAGGTTATCGGCGCGAAAAACAAATCCCGGAAAAGGCTGATAAGATGCGCGCTCGCTCCGCCATAATGCAACGGGGTCGAACGATAAAATTTTGTAAGAATAAAAAAAAAGAGAAAGAAAGAAAGAAAAGAGAGGGGGAGAAAAATTACTCTCAACGAAACGACTGCGTAAGCCGGGGGGGGGGGGACGATTAATAACGCGGGAGATTTGAAAAGCCGCGAACAACGGAGCTACTCATAGATTCAATTTTATCTCGCATTATCCGCGAATATTTTATGCTCCTCGTAGAGTTGGAAACCTTTTTTTTAATTACGAACTGTAAAAGTACGTTTATTTCTTTCCGTCTTTTTTGCAGATTTTTATTTTATTTTTTATTTTTTTTTGTATTTTTACAAATTTTTTCAAGTCTTTTGTAAACTAATTTTACCTTCCAACAAATATAAGAACAAACCGTAACTCCAATTTTTATATATTAAAATTTTTTAAAATGGAACAAAATTAATGTAATCGCCAAAAAACGTTTTGCAAAGAATTTCGCAAAGCAACTCAGTAAAATAACCTTTGACATTATCGTCCGTTTTATTTGTTAAAACATAGTTGCACGGAAAATTCCTCGGCATTGCACGCCGAACAATTGGCAATAATTCCATATTATCCAGAGTTTTATAAGAAGCAACCGAAACCGCAAACTCACGTCGCGCGATCAAAACCATACATATGCATTCCACGATTCCTGTTTCTTTTCCTTTTTCTTTACCATCGTACAAAGTTTTCTCTTATTAAAAATAATTTGACGTCAATTTTTGACAAGTAAGAAATTTTGTTTCTTTCATTTATTTGTCATTAATTATTGACTGCGGTGTTATATATTTATTTTTTTTCTCGTATTTTCGTTTAACAGTCGGTAATTTAAAATAATGAAGTTGTCGAAATTATTTTCAAGTCATTGTTTTACATATAATTATTTTCTATATGTATTCAAAAAATGTAATTAATTGAATAAAAATAATAATAATGATAATAATAATAATAATGATAGTAATAATAATAACAGTAATAATAGTAAAAATAATAATAATAAAGTAATTTAAAAAATGTCACTTTACCCGCGAAATATAAATGCTGCAGTAAAAATTTAGTCAGCGTACATTTCAGCTCAAAACTTGAAACCGGGGATTAAAAACTAATGGCACTGTAACTTTTTCCCTTGGCCGTTTTTTTCCTCGCGTCCGAGTCGCCGAAAGGAAGCGTCGATCTTTCATCGCGCGCTTTGCTCGTTACGCGATAATCCGAAATAAGTAACGGGTGTTATCGCGTTAATCATCGTGGATCGCGTATGGAAATGTCTCGAGCCGCAAGCCTATTGTGCGACGGCGCCCCCCGCTTAATCCCGGGTTTATTTGTTCCGCGGGCATACAAGCGGCCGGTATTATTCGGATCATTGGTCCTCGTTTAATGTCGCGCCGTGATCGCTCTGCACTGACAGAAATTTTATCATTTCAACTACAACGAATTATCAGAAATTTTACTATATTTATAAATATTTATAATATTGATAAAATTCTACAATAATTAAATTATTATTACAACTTATTACACATTTTATTTGATAATAATTTTTGCAATGAAAAATATTGAAGTTTACTGGTTGTAAAATTTTTAAAAAAATCAGTATCAACTTTTTGTTAAAAGTGCGCGGCGTATTATCTCGCGTTTTTCCACGCCGCTGGAAAATCCTCGAGCAAAAATCAGAGGGGGGCGGAGAGGGGGGCGCGAGACGAAAAGATAGAAAACCGTCGAAAAAGGGGGAGTAAAAAAGTAGAATCGTGGAAGGAACATTTGCATGTTGTTTTGGCCCGGAAATTTTCCTTGCATTTAAATCGCCGAGTTAATTTATGCCGCTAATCCGATTCGACGTCTGCCGCCGATGAATACGCTTATCCGCGGCTGTTTCTTCAAATCGCTTCCCGTTGCTTTTGACTGGAGAAACCGAGCCGCGCGAATTATCCTTTGTTCGCAATCTAGGCGCGATTTTTGTAATTAGTTATTGCCGGCTGTTTTATTCGAAATAGCAATATGTTTTTCCCTTTTTCATTCCACGCGCTTAAAAATATCATTTCGGTTCAAAATTTTGCATTCCGACTGAAAAGGATTTTTATTTTAATATTTTTACAAAAGGGAATCTTTTTTTATTTTAAAGAATCTTTTTCTTCTAAAAGAAGTTACACAGTCGATTATAATATCGTCATTTTGAAGACAACTTCTTTGTTTTCTTTTCAAATCAATACTTTTGGTTCAAAAGGATTCACGTTTATTGAAAAGGATTGCAAAGAATAAGATATTCCTTTTCTAATGAAAAGTGTATTTTCGTCAGTGGCAAGTTGTTTAATTTAAATTCGCAATTCTTTTTTCATTTTGACTGTAAATTCAACAAGTTAACATCTGGTGATTTAAAAGTTTCAGTTTTAATGATACATTTCTCTGACATTTTTTATACCTCGTATATTAAACCAGTTACGGTTGCAGTATTTGCATAAGTTGCTCCGAAATTGTTTGGTTTTTTTTTAACCCTTCCATTCGTGGCATTGATGGTCGCATTTTACAGTGATAATAATTATCTTAAATTAATAATAATGATATGGTTGAAACTCGTTACATTAATTTCAATATCATGCCATTGAAGCATAGTGACAATTTTTTTAAATTAAATTTTAATGATTCGTATTATTAATCTCAAGTTCATATATTCATATATGCTTATATGAATACAACATTTCACGACCATAAATACACTTGTTTTTCATCAAAATGTAGATCTTGAGTAAATTGA
The DNA here is from genome assembly GCA_022817685.1 of Aradophagus sp. ZL-2020. Classification (NCBI taxonomy): domain Eukaryota; kingdom Metazoa; phylum Arthropoda; class Insecta; order Hymenoptera; family Scelionidae; genus Aradophagus; species Aradophagus sp. ZL-2020. The sequence continues at coordinate 15,745 of JABFOV010000222.1, forward strand.
AATTCATGAACAATTAAAAAATCTTAATCCAAAAGAGGTAAATGAAAGGAAATCATTGAAAAAATCACTTTATTATTTATGCATAAGAATTTATTATAACTGATCTAAGACTTACAAAAAAATTGTACCTCAATTTTGCCATATAAATCAATTATTTTTCGCAAAAAACAAATAAACAAAATTATTATTTGCAAAATAAAAAAAAACCATATTTAGATTAATCATTTCAGAACAGTGTGAAATTTACTAAAAGAAAAACCGATCCACAGGTCGGGGAAAGGGGGAGGGGGTAAATCACGAGGGTAAATCATCGCGAAGTAAATGATCATGAGTCACGCTGTTGTCGAATTGTCACTGCGAAAGTTATGGCGACGAACGCGGCACCGGTCACGTCGTCCGTACTCTTTATTAATAGTGTTTGTTTATCAACAGGGGGGTACCGTTGCTTCTGCGTCTACTGTAAAAGTAGCAATTGAGTACAGGGCCAGCTGGCATCGAGATGCGACGTCAAGGCGAGCGATTGATAGAGATACACGCCGCGCCTCTTCCCTCTTGCAATTATTACCATTTTTTTACGACCTTTTTTCTTCAATATTTTCTTTTCGCAAAAAAAAAGCGTCTACGTTCAGTACCAAGTTGATTTTTAACTATAGATGCAAAAAAATACTTTTATTTTTAACTGCTTCAAATGAAATCAAAGTTAAATGAACGGAACTGAAATGATGTATGAGTCAAAACAACAACAAGAACAATAATAATAATATTAATAATAATAATAATAATAATAGTAATAACGATAATAATAACATCAATAACAACCAAAACAATAACAATAATAATAATAAAGTAAACATTATTTAAAAAAATAACAAACAAACAAAAACAATTTTGATAAATGTCTAAAATTGACCCAGACCAATAGCGAGGGCAGTTGGCCAAAATTCAGCTTTTGCGAAAAGCAATTATATTTAGCTCAACGTGCGCACGCCTCCTCCCAAACTTTCTCTTCCCTTTTCCGTTTCGCCACTCAGACAAGACAGTTGTCGCGCACGCGATTCCCGAGCCATTTGCGCGCCCTGCGTTATGAAATTAGCGAGCGAGAACAAAGGTTGAAAAATGTTGAATTTGTTGCGTAAAGTAAGTAGCGCCATCTACGCGGCACGATTATCTTACACTGACAGGCATACAACAGCGACACCTACAGTGTACCAACATACCAGGCCTAGTGTTCCAAATCGTGGACGTTTAATGACATTTTTCGTAGAGATCACACTCTCCGATCACTCTGCACCTTGCCATCGAGAAACGAATCATGCAACGAGAGAGTGGAGAAAATTTTGTTACATGGTGGAGGGACTAACTGCTAAGATCGATAAGAAAATTCAATAAGAAACGATAAGATAAAAAATATAATGACATTAAAAAAATAGGATGAATTTAATAACGAGAATTATATTAGCAATTGTAACTAACCAAGGTAGCTTCTCTCGTTCCATACTTATCCCGGACAGTAATAAGTCAAATTCATGTTGAATAATTGCAATCGTTCGATGTAATTCTTTGACGATCATTGAGATAGTAAAACCGAGACGAATTTTGCTTGCTTATAAAAGTACATTGGAAAGTTATTTCAGAATATTAGGATAACAATGTAGACTGTAAAAATAACAGTCAAGTTGTTGGCAGAATTGTTATTTTATTATTCTGAAAAGAAAGAAGAAAAATTAACACCAAATCACATCTCAGTGAAACGTGACAAATATTACTGTCAGGACACAATTCTTCCATACATTTTGCATCTTGGTGCCGAGCCAGTTAATTGGACATCAAGTAGAAAGAAGCCTCAGATAGAAACCCTTTAGATCATGTTGCATTTTTTTTAATTGTCTATTCTTGTTTGTTTCCTAATCGTTGAAAAGACGTGTAAACTAATCGTTCGATTTTTGCAGGGGTTGTCTATGAGCGAGGAGCTCAGGCGTGCTCTCTACGCCAACAGTGCCATCTCTTTGGATGCGGAAATCGCGGTGCCAGATCTGATTGGGACGACGGAAATTCTCAGCGAGGAACACCGAGAGCACCTGTGCCGTCACTTGCCGGCTCGGGCCGAGGGTTACCACTGGACCTTGGTCTTTAGCACCAGCCAACATGGCTTCAGTCTTAACAGCTTGTACAGGAAAATGGCCAAAATCGAAAGCCCCATTCTGCTGGTCATAGAAGACACAGAGGGCAACGTTAGTTTTCAACTTTTTAATATACAGTCAAATTTCGTTTAAAGTTCTCGTTTGTCACCAAAAATTTCACTTCAAACGACTCACGCGCAAGATATTCGCGCACCTGAATTCTTATTGCAGCCAGAGGTCCTTGTTATTTAATTGAAAGTAGGAAGCAAAGGTGGCGCTGAAAACGCGTCTATTACATGCACGCTCCCAGTGCCATCTTTGCTTATTATTTTCCAGAAATAACAAAGCTCTTTTTCTTTTTAAAAACTTTATTATCAAAAATTGGATATGTACACTCTAGGAAAAGCATCGATTTCATCGACCAAAATTAGTAATTTTTTTTTAAAAATGCAATTGGACTATTATAACTAAGAAAATTATTTGTGATAAGAAAATTATTTGCTACGAGATAGCGCTTAAGTAAAAAATAATCAAAAACTTGCCTAGAATGTAGCATAATATACTACGCACATGTAAGAATAACAGTTTGCATCAATAATAGTATGCGTTCGATTTGTTTTGAACGGTTAGCGTTTTTATCCAAAACTATTTGCATACAATTTCTTACAAAATAAAGATAGAACGCACTTTGTTATGAGTTGAACTTGTAAATTTATGCTAACGACTATAAATAATAATAAATAAAAAATGCTATTAATGACAGGAGAAGTACATAGAAAAATGAGAAATGATAAAATATACCAAAACATTTGTATAAAAAACGACTAATGGTGATGTAAATACATTTTTCGCGCATCTATCAATGTCTGAAAACTTAAAAAAGAATATGATAACCAACCTAATGTATTTAAAACAAATACATTTTAATGTTTTAATGAATCTGAAAACTCGCAAAAACATGTGGTACATGCTGTCATCTCACTGATCTTTAAAGTTAATTGATTTTTACGAATTAACTATTTTTAACGATATCTTTTATGTAAAAAACAAAAAATTAAAAAAAATGGAATAAACAGACGTAAATCTCTTAATGAACTTTAAAATTTTATTAGAAGTGAGTTGTAATTAAAAGCGAAGCCACCTTTAAATTAATTATTACTTTAATCCAAACGTTATTCTTAAATGTGTATTTACATTGAAACGTGTTTATAAACGACGACATTAACAAACGACAAATCTTGCGTATAAAGTACCAACGAGAGGTGCCAATAAAATGCAAACGGGTGAATAAATTAGCCAATGGCTCAAATTTTATTACCACCGTATAATAAAAGTAACATTCAAATTAAGTGCACGATAAATTGCGAGCGTTATCATAAAAAGGCAACCTCGGTGTCGACGTTCATTAATTCCATTCACCTTTAAGCGTTCAATATTAATCGTTAATCACGACAGTAAATAAAACTGATAAAAGATGAGATTCAAAGGTGAATGCTGAAGTTAAAGAAAATGCATTGCGTGGGAGTGAAATGACTGTAGAATTAATGAAATAACACGTTATTTGCAGGTTTTCGGAGCTTTAACTTCCTGTTCACTTCACGTGAGTGACCACTTTTATGGCACAGGCGAATCCCTGCTTTTCAGGTTCACGCCAAGATTCCAGGCCTTCAATTGGACGGGTGATAACCTTTACTTTATCAAAGGAAACAATGAGAGTCTTGCAATTGGTGCTGGAGAGTAAGTGTCGTTGACTTTCTTCTTATAGTTGAAGTAATTTTATACTGAGAATAATACGATACGAAAAATTACAATGTTTTAAGCATCGCAAACGTTTTGTTAAAAAGTAAGAGCTTTGTTGCCGAACATACAAATATAATTTCTTGACACATTTGTAACTTCAATTATTTGTATTTTCAAAATTTCCAACGTTTATTAGTGAACGAAAATTTTATCTAATAAAATTGTGTACATCTATAAGTGATGGTGAATTTTAATAAAGTTGTTATGAATTAAAAAAGTACATTAAAGTTGTTGAAAAACACCGTACATTAAAGTTGAATGTAGTGAAGTAAATTGAAATACTTCTAAAGTTTAAGTGCATCGGAATTTTGTTCAAAACAGAGCAATCTTTTTAAATATATTTCTTCATACGTTCATTAGCACGTTATTAAATTAGATAATAAGTGTTAATGTAAAGTATTAAACGCGCTTCAATAATTTTCTTCTAATTCATTAGATTATTGATATCACAAACGAGGAAAACGCGCGAGAAAATGCAAAACAATCGTGCATTTTACAAACATTGTAATATTTCTGCATCAGTTGCGAAGAGCAATCAAACTCAGCTCGTTGGTGTGACGTAACGAGCGTTGCAAGCTAAGAGGAAATTTCAATTACTGACAAAACGCCGACGCTTTAAGAATGTTCCGTGATAGAAAACTCTTTCGATTAACACATCGCTTTGCTTGATCGGCAAGGTCGTTGCGAAATGTAACGCTGCATGTCAAAACCGTTGACTTGAGACTGATATAAAAATAAATGGAAACTTCGAATTTGCATGTAACTCTGTTTATTGCGCCATTTTTAAATGACATTAACGAGAATATATAGTTCAAACCCATTTGTAGAAATTTAACTGAACGTAGTAATGTTTACTATATTAATTAAGTAAATTAATTACAATTATATTACTATTAATGAGTATAAATTAATTAATAAATTTATTAGTATTAAATTATCTATCAACTGTTTATTGAAAATAGTTAATTAGATTTAAATAATTTTGCATTAATATTTAATTTTTGTTCACTGTGATTTTGAAAATATTAATAAACCATTGTTATATTTCAGTGGCAAATTTGGGCTGTGGTTGGACAGTGATCTCTATCAAGGAAGGACACAGTCATGTAGTACATATGGAAACGAGCCACTGGCGCCACATGAGGACTTCGTTGTCAAGACTCTGGAGTGTTGGGCCTTCATATAGAATCCGGTTATGCCGTCGCAGCCGTCGCCGGAGTCCAACCTGACTTGAAGAGCCAGGTATCGACACCATAACACAAAGCTGGACCTCGACGACGACGACGACGACGACGCCTCCATACCGATCGACGGCGCTTGCGTTTCGCGTCTTACCATTAGCGTTTTAAACCTCGGTCGACAAACTGATCGTTCATTAATTATCGTTCTATATTAAAATATATATACAGATATCTAATGCAAGACATATAAACACATACAGAAACACGTACACTGTTCACAGTCAATCAAACGAAGAAAAAAAAAATACGATTAACGAAAAAGGAAGAAGAAAAGAACGAAACTCACATCGACGGAAGCGAGGGAAATCAATTATTGTGACCCTCATTCTTGAATCCCTAGCCCCCTTCAATATTGTCCCTGTTTTTTTTTTTTTTTCTTTTCTTTTAATTATAGACTATTTATTTGATTATTTTTTATTGCTTGATACAAAAGAGAATATTATATAGATTTTAGCACACGCACATATTACACGTACACATACACACATACACACAAGAAAAATACAGCTTTATACACCCATTGCGATTGTTGCTTTTGAAATCATGCGTACGAAAGATTTTTGTATTATGATTTATCCTGCCCTACGATGTTTGTTAATTGATGTTTGTTGATGACGAGGATTTAAACAAAAAAATGATATTTAGAAAAACCGAAAAAAAGAGAAGTTGAACGTAAAGAAAAGATAAAAATCTTAACGCAAAATAGACATATACAGAAGCAGGCTGCAAATATTGAGGCTGCAAACATTGAGAACAACAGCAACAGCAAAAAAACGCAACTAACCGTTTGTCGATGTTGTAGATAATGTAGATTGTTTATGTAAATATATGTATTATGATACCAGAAAATGATACGGTAATACACAAACACGGATTGAAAGACAAAAAAACAAGTAACAAACGAGGATCTGAATAAAATGATAACGTTAATTATAATTAAAGATGGAAGGATTAGAAAGATATGTTTTTTTGCGGTCAAGTTAACGGCGAGTTGGCAGAGCGAAGACGCTTTGGACATTGCGAGTCTGTACATAACGAGATCTGAGAGAGCACGCGAGAGAATGTGAGTGAGAACGAGAGTGAAGTTTTGCGAGAAAGGAAATAAAACAAAGTGTTATGTCGTCGAGCCAGGACTGATACTCTCGATATACATACAAAATACACATATACACACAGACAAATAAAACAAGATAAGTAAAGAAACAACGAACCGTAAAAGCCTGGAAAACCTTTTTTTCTTTTTTTTTTACACCATAAAGGATTAAGGTAAACCACAAATCCGGTACCTTTTGACTCGCGAACGCTCTTAAATACTTATCGGTGATGAGAAAGACAAGCGAAATGATACACACAAAATACAACATTATTTATACTTGGTACGAGCAGTATTTAAGAGTATTTGTAATTGTTTGAAAGGCACACTCGATAAGGCAAAATTATGCAGAATAAAAGGCTTGCAATAATGGCGAATCAAAGAGCGTGATTTTCACTTGTAAAGAGCGAGCGCTCTAACTGCTGATTAATTTTAATCGTGCAACGTCGTTGTAGAAAAAACATTGAGTATGTGAAATACTATAATAATAAAAATGAAATGATTATTTAAAGAAAAAACATACCAATGGCGTTGAGTGCATTTTTGACCGCGGTGGTGCATGGGATGGGGATCGCTTTTTTAAATCAATGGTAACTAAATAAATTCAAACCAAGTGAGAGAGAAGGCGGGTGGAGCAGCCAACACGCACACGCGCGCGCGATCATACGACAAGCCAAACAACATAAACGACAAACCGCGTCACGCAGGACTTTTGTCGATAATTAGTCGAAGGTACTGTAGCCCTAGCGTCGACACTTTAGAAACGATGATGACCAAATCGAGTCTCGAGCGTTTATTGTCAGCTTGCTAGCGTAGTTTTGGACGAACTTACCTACCTGAATTACAGGAAAGAGGTTTTAATGAGCATAAATATATACGACACGAGTTGATAATATTTAGTGGTTGTCTAGGGCGAACGAAAAGACGCTGCTTTCTGGGTCGCTTGACGCTTGTTTCAGCGCTTTTTGGCTCAATAGAATGGATGGTTCAGGAACGGCTTTCAATCGTTGCAACATTGATACTTTTATTCGAATAAAGATAAAGATTGCGGTGAAATATTAAAATGTAAAGGTAAAAGTTTGTGTGATAAACTGTTATGAAAATTAATTTAAGAAAGCAATCGTTTTCAGAAACTCATTCAATTTCTTACTTTATTCGCTAGTCACGCCTTATGTATTTTTTTATGTAACGATCATGTAACGAAAACATACTGTTGTTTTAGGTTTTAAAGTTAAAACTATTAATTTGAGTAAAAGAAAAATGATTGTCATTGTAATCTAAAAGCTGAAGCGGACAGGAAACCAACAATCTCGGCACCTAAAAACCAGCGTCTATTCTGCAAATTATAGTTTATTCTAGACATATATCTTTGTGATACTAAGTAAACAGAAAATAAAAATGAAAAATAAAAAAAAATGTCACTCCTCGATCTCGAGACGAGTCGCTTTGAAGACATATTTTTGTTGCGACAGTGTATTTTAGACAACAGGATTAGGTAGATTGTGGTCTACACTCACACTCAAACTCAATAATTATAACAATAAAACGCAAAGCTACGGTAATTATGTTCCTGCGAGGACATCGTATTAATCGAGTCTCGTGACAGTTCAATTCCGCTCGGTTGAATGGAAGGCGCCTTTCCCTACATTTTTCAACATAAAATTATCAAAAGCATTATTGTTAAATATAAAACAAGAAAAAACAATTGAAAATTGAATTAAAGCTAGGGAAAAAGTACCTTCAATTTGAGCCAAAGAACCGTTGCTCCTCTTCGAAGCAGACTCAACTAATAAATCGGGGAGCATAACTTGTACGCGTAGAAATAACTACAAACAATTGTGCTACTGCCTTCATGCACTGTAGAAGTAGATCATTATTGACTCGGTCAAACATTCAAACGTGTCTCAGATCCAGGATAAGATCTGTCAGTGATTATCGCTGGGTCGTCGAACGTTTCGATATCGCTTTCACATATGAAACAAAGCTTCTTTTAACAGCTCATTTTCCTTCCCGCTTTAGTTGCTTATAACGTGATCAAAAGTAAGATAACTGGAAAGCCAAAGAATTCTGGCCGTTGATTTTCCCTCTGCTCAGTGCGTATAATTGGATTTGAATTTTCGACCAATCGCTCGTTCAATCCAAGAATGAACTTTCGTACATTGTCAATTAGATTCAGACTGACTGCAGGGATTGATTGCACGTTAATGTATACTTTGATGTTTCGATGTTTAGATAGTTGTGTCGACGTTCTTACAAAAATAAAGCAAAGATACACAAGAAGAATACATCGTGTATTGTAATAAAAGACAAGTTTTAAAATGATAACAGCAACACGTAAAAAAAGACAAAGAAAATTAGAAGAATTATTAAACTAATAACAATTATGAAGATAATAAATTGGTATATCACTGTAGTTACAGTGCGCGAACACTACAGGCCCTATCGCTAATGTCAATCAGCGATCAATGTCATCGCGCAAGCATCCCATCGTTACTTTGACAGTTTCGCCGTCACGTTTGCATATCAACTGTCCCATTCCGCCATTAAGACCTGATTAGCGTTATGTCACGTAACAATCAATATATTGAAACATTAATATTAGGACTGCAACTTACATTCGTAATATTAGAAAGTCTGCTCTTTTCGACACACAAATAACAGGGTAGAAAAGTAACATTTATCCCACGATTCCGGTCACTCGATGTTGCGTTATCTCTTTCACTTTAAAAGACCACAATCAAAATTCGGTCATTTTTTCTTATACATTGTGAATCGGCCAATATTTGTTAATTTCTTTTTTCCCTTCTCTCTTAGATTTATTCTTTTCCTTCTACAACTTTAAATGAACTTCAGCGAAATCGAGTGACTAACTTGAGAATAACTTGTCTGTCTCTGGACCAAAGATACAAATTTTACACCGTCTGTATAAGAATCCCTAAGAAACAAAAAATCGCAACTTTCAACCTTCAGTTTCTCTACTTTTAAATTAAAAGAAAAAATACAAGTTGGAAGAAATTAATTAATAATACAAAAGAACAAATTGTCTTCAACACGATCACTCTTACTGTAAGTTTTAGGTTTTTAAAAAATGGAATAAAATGAAAAAAAAAAAAAATTAAAAGAACTTAGCGTACGCGATTTGTGGCAATTAACAACGTCGCGAATGACAATTCAACGCGAGAAACACTTTTCCAAGCCAATTTCACGGTGGCACGTCATTTCCCATGAGTCTCTTCGTGCTCCTTCTCTGTTTTTCTATCCAAAAATAATAAATGGTGACGACGCAACTGAGGACAAATAATTTCTCCCCCGCGGGACTAATTGCATTTTTGATACACACTTAGTGTTATGACTAACGACTTTGCTTTCCATAACATTTGCATTATGTTGTAAGTCGTTGCTTTTTTATTTAAGTGGATATTTTTTACAGTGCTTTTGAGCGTATTACAAAAATTGTTTCATCAGCTCAGATAGCGACGTGTTGCTACATTTAATGAAAAAACCAAACGATTGATAATTTAATCAAGTCATTAATATGAATAAAAAAATAAAAAAATGAAGAGAATATCAAAAGATTACATGGACAGACATTTCAGTGTTATATACAAATTATATATTGCGTTGTACGAAGGAGAAGCAACCAAGTGCTACAATAAATTGATCACAAATATAATAAGATAGATACGGCCTATATCAGTTTTTTTATACGAGTTCCAAGGAGAGGGAATTATAATAAGAAAATAAGAATCAGAAAAAGAAAAAAAAAAAAAGAAACGAAGACGAGTGAAACATAGCCGCAGCAATTACAAGCAGCGTTAAGGTCCCGTTTTTTCAACTCTTTTTAAAAACCTTTTCGCAGCGGGCGTAACTCCGAAAAAAACGCAGGACGGAGCCACAGAAACTCATTTGGCGATACAAAGTGTTGGATCATATTTGTGAACAAGTATTGTTGGCGCTGTCTGTACACACGTTAGTGGCATACCCACGTAGAATAATTGATTGTAAATTGTATACATAAGATGATATACGAGATGACTCGTGCACATATTTGCAGGAATGTTAAAGTTAAAAGTTATATAACTAAATGGGTCAAATTTTTTATGGGTCAATTTTTTTTTCTTTTCGAAAATTCACTATAAAATTACATTACTATTGCTATATCATTATAAATGTAAAACTTTGGTGACAAATGGTTTCAGTTTTTGCAAAATTCCTAGCAATTTTTCGTTGATTTTCATTAAACGATTAAACAACGCTTTTGAAAATATTTGCACGGGACATTACGAGCAACACTGTCACATATTATACATATATACATAAACATATATATTCTAATGTTGTAACGAGACAAGGATTTTGAGACGACGCAAAGTAGTGCCGTTCCATAGCTACACCGATCCAGTCAATATAATATTATATACACAATTGCATATATATATATAAAAAATGGGAAGTGAGTGTATATATATATATCAGGTATATATACACAAGAATATATATATTATACATAAAAAGAAGGAAGAAGAATAACGATTTACATATGCATAAATTTATGTTTAATTACAGTGATGTGTTTGCGAGAAAGGCGAGTAAAAGTACGTTTGAAAAGCGTAGCACGAAGCGTTTTAAAAACTGACAAAGGCAAAGTGGCGTTTTTTCCTTCGGTTCTTTTTTCTTTTACTCCCTCCTTTCTTTTTCTTTGTTGGAACTTTACACAAAAGGAACAAACAGGAAAATTGTAAAAAGACGCAAATCTAGAAATGAGACAGGATGAAGGAACTTTAACGAGGACACGGATGATCACGCTGTGCGTTCTATACATATATATATAACAAATATACATAAAGAGAAAGAAATATATTCTTAGTCGGTCTAATTTGTAAGACTACAATACATTGACCTTGGAGATTTGTATGCGTGCGCGAGTGTGTCTGCAAATGTATGTGTGCGCAAACCCTATTTAAGTGTAAAAAGTCACACACGCGCATACACACACATGCACTGGCGTATTCAATAAAATGCCAATCATGTTGTGAGAGAAATTCGCACTCGCGGTCTTTCATTCGACCTCCCTGCTCTTTTTAAAACTTTAATTAAACAAACTGACGCTCTTTTCGTTTGTCCTTCTGTTTTCTTTTTTGGTTTCGTCCGCCGACAATTGAATTACTTAAACTAATTGAAAGGAACTTGTCGTCTTTCGGTTGCATAAATCAATCGATGCATCTATTAATTTAACTAGCTGATCCGGAGCAAGAGGCATTTTTTGCTTATAGATGACTGTATTTGGATTCGTGCACTACCAGGTCTCTGGTGATGTCTTTCACTGTTCGACAACCTGAAAACAATTTTAAATGTACATTTTTTTTTTAGATGAACGTAGTTTCAGTTACTCAATAATGATTTTGCAAAGTGCTATTCTAAAAAAGTCGAAAAAATATGTTTTTAGATGCTTTGAGTTAAAAATGTATGCAACATTTATTTTTATATTCTTTCCTTGGTATTGATTATTGATAATCTGATGATTACCTGACAACGCCATAGCTTGATCAACTTCTTTATACATGATTTCCAAAATGTGTCTGGCGCCTTTTTCCCCGCCATAACTCAAGCCCCATAACATAGGTCTGCCAATGAATACCTGTGAGTAAAAATAAAATTAAATTCCATTCTGATATTTCACAGTAAATAAATTGTCTTCCATTACCATTTTAGCTCCTAGCGCTAAAGCTTTGATAACGTCAGTCCCTTGTGTCACTCCTCCATCCATGAAAACTTCCACTTTTTCACCTACGGCTTCTACTATTTCGGGTAAAACTTCTATCTGCAGGTGAAATAAGACGTATATGATTAATAAAACAAGATTATTGTTTTTCATTGAAATAACAATTAATCAACGTTTAATGATTTGATGCCTTTGTGTAATTACAAATGAAACATCTAATTGTAAAAATACATTTTTTTAAATTTAAATTAAATACGATTATTTACTGAATACTTTGAAGAATTTTCACTAGAAATATTTGTAAATCATTTGTAGTTGTTAAAAGACTTTTATTTTCAAATAATTACACACCGAAGCGGGAGTTCCATCAATTTGTCTCGCTCCGTGGTTCGAAACCAAAATTGCATCAGCGCCGTGTTTTACTCCCAATAATGCATCGTCTACAGTCATAATACCCTTCAATACGAGCGGCAATTTAGTTATACTGAAATTAAGTATAAAACATTCAATGAAAACGAGACAAAGAAGAAATCAAATTACTTATTTCCAATGGTTTTAAATTGATTCTTTTGAAAAAAAAAGAAAATTTTAAATTATTACTTGTAAAATTTTAAAGAATTATTAATATTAATTTTACAGAATTATTAAAGACAATCACCTTTTTAACCAAACGACATCTTGCCAGGAAAGAGAGTCGTCAAACAGATTCTGCACATATTCGCTTAATCCAGAATTAGATTTTGCATTGTTTATTTTGTTGGACATATACCCCTCAAAATTTGCTAGACTTAACAGGAATAATAAATTATTATAAATTATACATTGTTTATTATTCATTGTTTTCTATAAATAATAAAACTACTGTAATTATCAATATTTTACAATTAATAAGTTTTATAATTTGATTCAATATTTTTTTAATACAATTTTTAAAATAACGTCATACAAATTTATTTTAACGTTATTTCTCTACAGAAATTCAAACAATTATTGAAATAATTCAATTCACTTTTAAGTGTTTCATATACAAAGGCAAATGTTAATGATTTTATATTTTTCAATTTTTTTTCTTTTTTTCATTATCTAGATATTTTTGTATTTTAAACACTTTTGTTTTCAATGTTGTTAACAAATTTACCACAAGTGTTTCGGCAAGCAAAATTTATTGCGGATATCCGCGCGACGGTCACCGAACATCGGCGTGTCCACGGTGAGAACCAACGCTTTGAATCCGGCTCTCTCGGCTCGTCGAATTAAGTTCAGAGTGACATTGCGATCATGATAGATGTACAACTGAAACCACTTGACCGCCTTTGGCGCAGCATTTCCTACTTCTTCGATGCTGCTCGTTGACAACGTTGATAAAATGAAAATTGTACCCATCGCTTCTGCAGCTAAACAACAACAGGCAAACATATTTTTTACAAATTTTTACAATGATATCACGATGACATCATCTGCTGATCACAATGATATCAATGATATCAAGTAATATCAGAATGATTTTGCAGTGATATCTCCTTGCGACATCATCGTAATGCATTTAAAATAAAAAGTTATAAAATAAATACATCACAATGATGTTACCATTTGATATCACTATGATATCACAGTGTAATTCCTGCGACATATCCCGGTGATGTTACAAGAATTTTAAAATGATATTCATATTAAAAAAAAAAAAAAAAAGATTTAATAACTAATTATATAATAATTTTATAATTACAAAAATAAAAATTAAATATTTATCTCTAATAATACATATACCAAATCGTAAACAATACTAAAAAAGCTTTAGATTCAAAAAATTGTTAATACCTTATCATGTTTTAATTTTATATCTTTAATTTCCAGCAATAAAAATAACTCACTAATTGTATACTTTTTTTCTGATAACTTAATGTATCATTCAATAGTCAATTTTTTTTTTAATCCTATATTAAATTGCTCATCATTTTCAGATTTCAATATAAGATATCGGCCGATTAATCGCACGCCAACATTGGCACCGAAAATCCGTGAGCAAGGTAGTCGGGGGAATAAAAGAGAAAAAGGAGGGAAAAAAGGGACGTGGCATTCTAACCTCGGCAGCATTGCTTCGATTGACGTCAACAACGTCGTTGGCATCAATCGCACGGCAGTTTGATCGGTGTGCACGATGATCGTGAAATATTGATGCAACGTGCGGCGTTAATAGACGTGTTTGAGCGATGCACGGCTGCATGAAACGTCAACATGAAACGTAATGTCATCAGTTTATTCAAGTTTTGCTCGCTCGCGATTTTCACCGTCTGCCTCACGGTCCTCATTTTCCGCTACGTGCGAAGCCCACGAAACGCTTCACCCTCGCCGCAAGTGCAGGCGCTCTTGCAACGAAATGTTGACAAAGGCCAGGACACGCTGGTGAACCGGAATTCCTGGACGTCGGATGTTTCGACGCACCAACAAGTAAGATTTTTTTTTTTCTTTCATTCCTCCTTGATACATTGTTAGTTCAAATTTTGTTGTTATAAAGAAATTTTTGTTCATGTAAAGACATTGTAATTTGTTGTTGTTGTTTATAAAAAGAAATTTGTATTGGTTGTATAAAAATAAAATTGGTTGTATAAAAAATATTTACTGTTGTCTAAAAATTGTTTATTCTTATTTCTAAAGTGAAATTGTTATTTATTGGGTTACATAAATGAAAATAATTGATAAAAGGAAAAGTTAATGAATTGTTTAAAAATTATTATCATACAAGTTTTAAAAAACAAATTGTGATTAATGAGCAAAAACTCTTTTTTACTTTGTTTTATATATGAGATTTATTGTTTATTCACTTATTTTTGAAAAGTTTAATGTATAAATTATGCTAGATAACTTTTTGTGCAAATACATTGAATTTGACCAACTTTATTTATAATGTATATTTAATAACAGAACTTTTTTCTTCAAGTCAGTTTTTTCCTTTTTTTATTTATTTATTTTTTTATTATTGTTAACATCAATAAAGTTATAAAAACGTGGGTTAGTAATGAATATCTAGAAATTTAGTACTAATATCTATATAGGAAACAGATTGCTTACAAACAAAGCACAAACAATGTGTATTATACATTTATGAACTTTATACATTGTAAAGTATACAAATGATATTGTTAATATAATTAATCTTATTATGTGTTAATTTAATTCATACTGTCTAGTCCAAGCTATGACGTAAATAATTATAAATAATAATAAAAATATTAATAATAATAATAATAATAATGATAAAAACAATAATAACAATAATGATAATTAAAATTTTCAGGAGGATGATGGTAAAATCGATTGGCACGACTATAAAAAAATTGCTGAGGAATCTAAACGAACTGGCATAGGTGAACAAGGCAGAGCCGCAATTTTGCCAGCCTCCTTGCAATCCCGCAAAGAACAGCTTTACAGTGTCAACGGCTTCAACGCAGCTCTCAGCGACCTCATATCCCTGAACCGCTCAATCCCGGATATCAGGCATCCTGCTTGCAAAACAAAAAAGTACCTGAAGAACCTGGAATCTGTATCCGTAATCGTTTCGTTCCACAATGAACATTTTACAACCCTGTTAAGAACATGTTACAGCGTCATCAACAGATCTCCGGAATCTCTATTGACCGAGATCATTTTAGTAGACGACGCAAGCACAAAAGAAGAATTAAAACAGCAGCTGGATGATTACATAGAGAAGCATTTGCCTAACGTGAAAATTGTGAGATTGGAAAAGAGGTCTGGTTTAATACGAGGCAGATTGGCTGGTGCTAAGGTTGCCAAAGCTAAAATTTTGGTATTTTTGGATTCGCACAGCGAGGCCAACGTCAACTGGCTGCCGCCATTGTTGGAACCAATAGTCGAGAATTACAGGACTTGCGTTTGTCCATTTATTGATGTTATCAAGTTCGAAACGTTTGAATATCGAGCGCAGGATGAGGGCGCCAGGGGTGCTTTCGATTGGGAATTGTATTACAAGAGACTGCCACTATTGCCGGAGGATTTGAAACACCCGGCTCAACCGTTTAAAAGTCCTGTTATGGCAGGGGGCTTGTTTGCTATTAGTGCACAATTTTTCTGGGAACTCGGAGGGTAAATATTTAATTTTGTTCAAACATATATTTAATTTAGTTTAAAATTATTGGAAGTAGCCAATAACTATCGATAAACGGAAATTAAATCTAATGTAACATTGTATATTAAAGAACAACATGTTTGGTTGATTGGTTTTTTAAAAATATATAGCACGAATATGTACGTGTGTTGCGTTTTCAATCACATTACAAACTAAAAATTATTTTTACCCGTTTTCTAAGATATAACTTTTACTTTTTTTACTGTATAATTGAACAATTAAAATAACGGTGATTCTAAACAGCTTGCACTTTCTAAACTTGAAGGTGTTTATGATGTATTCAAATTGTAATTTCTGCTATTGTTAATCATAATTACGTTAATTGCTTAGTACATCATAAAACAAATGAAATACAATTCATAAAATTACCTACAAATTAATAATAATAATAATAATTAGAAATCGGTAACAGTAAATAGATCAATGTTCAGATATTGCGTTTACTAATCACTTTTATTAATAACAAACAATTAAATTTTCAGCTACGACACCGGCTTGGACATTTGGGGTGGTGAACAATATGAATTATCTTTTAAAATCTGGCAATGCGGTGGACAGATGTACGATGCGCCCTGTTCCCGCGTAGGCCACATTTACCGAAAGTTCCCTCCATTTCCCAACCCAGGTCGAGGCGATTTCCTCGGAAAGAACTATAAACGAGTAGCGGAAGTTTGGATGGACGAATACGCCGAGTACGTCTATCTGCGACGACCCCATTATCGCTCGATAGACCCTGGCGACCTCACAGAACAGAAGGCCCTTCGCGAACGACTCAACTGCAAACCTTTTAAGTGGTTCATGGAGGAAGTGGCCTTTGACTTGGTCAAGGTATACCCACCAATCGAGCCCGAAGACTATGCTTCAGGTGAGGTGCGCAATGTTGGAGTGCCAGAGTTGTGTTTGGACGCCAAGAAAAGGAAAAAGGACGAAGAGGTGGTGGCCGATTTTTGCTTGAAGGATGACAAAACGAAATCCGCTTCAGGGGAACAGGAATTCAGATTGACTTGGCATAAAGATTTAAGGCCGAAGGGCAGGTCTGATTGCTTGGACGTTTCCAGAGGCGACGACAAAGCACCAGTTACTATCTATCCTTGTCATGGAAACCAAGGTAATCAACTGTGGCGATACGACGCAGAAAAGCAGTGGTTGATGCATGGCATATCGCCAAGGTGCTTGGATCTGGATCCGGCGAAAAAGAAAGTGTTTCTTGTAGTTTGCGATCCGTACTCAAGCACGCAGAAGTGGACGATTGAAAAACTTAATATGAAAGCGATCAACAGCTGGCAGAGCTTGGAACCGAAAGTATAGAACATATTGCAATAATAGATCTCTTGTACCTTTTTGGGAAAGTAAAGTTGAGAGATGAACAGTTATTCTTTCTATTCTTTGAGAATAGGTTTTATTTATTTAAAGTTTGAAGTACTAGAGATAATTTATGTAGTATGTTTTTATAGAATTTTGTAAAAGAAATACCTTGCTTTTTTTCTTTTTACTGCTAAGAAAGAATATTGTAAGGTATTTTACATAATTTAAAGAAAAAATTGAAGAAAATTAGAATAAACAAAGGATAACTGTTCTTGTCTTAATTACATCGAAAAATAAAGTAGATTTGTTTTTGTAGTTCTAATTTAAAATTTTTACTATGCTTTTATATTGATTTTATTCAAAGATATAATTCTGAAGGCGCAGAATTTTACACGAAGGTTATTATTAATTCTTTAATAGCACAAAGTATCTTTTAATTTTTTTCTATTAACATTTTTGGATCAGCTCAGTGATATAACAGGTTTACTTTAACTGATAAATATGCTCAAAATATTCCAAAATTTGTTCATAACATTTAAAAATATTTGTTGAATTTTCGATTAAATGTTACAATGTTTCAACTTTTAGATAATTTGTCATGCTATTAGGATTTATTGATGAGATTACATTTGCTTAAACTTGTTTAATATCCAATTAATATTAAATGAAAAAAATGTTGCTGTTGAAAAGTTATTTCTTGATTGCAGTAAAATAATAAAATGTCAAAGTGTAATCTGATCATAAAAAGTTGACTATTTTTAGACTAATTTACATAATTTTTGCAAATTAAGAATAAACAATAACATTTTTATTTTGCAAGAATTTAGT
This sequence comes from Aradophagus sp. ZL-2020, assembly GCA_022817685.1. NCBI lineage: Eukaryota > Metazoa > Arthropoda > Insecta > Hymenoptera > Scelionidae > Aradophagus > Aradophagus sp. ZL-2020. The sequence continues at coordinate 33,998 of JABFOV010000222.1, forward strand.
TATTTGAAAGTGTTACGAAAAATATACCCCAACTTTGCATATCAGTTTTGTTAAAGTTTAAAATAAATATTTTTAAAAATATATATTTTTACTAGTATGTGGTGTGAGCCAGAAATTGTATGTATAAATTTATATACAGATTGGAATTGACATCAAGAGTACTGAGGTAGAAAGAAAATTAAATGCAAATATTAATCAGTTATCATGCATATCAATTTTGGTAACATTATTTATATTTCTACTAAGTATTTCTTTTTTATCGTTATTAAAAAGCATTTGTTAATTCTAAGCAAAAAAGAAATATTTAAAGTCAAAAATATCTGCAATCAACTTATACTAATTTTTATCCAAGTATTCTGATGACGGATTAATAATGACTACTAACGATTAGCGCGTTAAATTTTGTATCGAATTTAGTTTTGTATAAATTTTGTTGATAAAATTTCTACCTTATAAACTTTTACACGTCGAATATATAAATGACGTTGGAATTTGTCTTATCAAAATTTCAATACGTACTAGTCATTGGTTTAAATAATCGCTTTGTTGTATTACAACAAAAAGCAAAAAAAGAACAATAAAAAGACATTAACTTTATCAACATATTACAATAAAAAAACCCTCGCAAAGTAATTGAAATTAACAAGTTTTAAGCTTTCATTGAATGTGTACATAGTTCAATTGTATCGCCAATTTTATAATCATTATTCTTACAGCAACAAAGACTTGAAAACCGCATTTATATAAGATATATTTTGTAAATTATTTCTGAAGCAAATACTTTGTCGGACAATACAACGTTTCTTTAAGAATTCCCCGTTTTAAAGACACTAAATTTAGCATGAAAGAAAACTTGTATTTCTATTGTGTTACGAATCAGCGTCTTAATAGAAAAACGATAGAAATTCTTTGAGACATTTGTTAAAGTCAAAAAGAGTAACTACTGTTTCTTTTACAATTTCGTAAAAACGAATGTATACTACTTCAAAGGCATTATTTTGACTTAACAGAGATTGTTAATTGAGTTTTAGTGAAACATAATTTACAGCGTGACAAAAAAAACCTTTATCTGGTTTTAATTTTATTTTAAACATATCTCTATGAATTTAAGTTATTTACAAATTATCATCCACATAAAGAATCTTATATAAAAAAAATATGTTTCATTAGAACTACTTTTCATTTTCTGACTTCCATTGCGTCATAAATAAATAGTAAACTTTTCTTTTATGCCTTGTCAAGCCTGTCAAACGATTTTCAATTCAATATGCTAAAGGATAATTTATGAAATTGTTAATGAAATGAAATGTAGAACAGAAATGTCACAATGCAAAAGTTCACTGTGTCGTTCGTTTGTACAAATCACTTATATAAATTATTTATGTTATATACGTAATGTAATATATAATCTAATATACTAAATAGTATAGATTACATTATATATTATATTACATTTATAACACAAGTGCAATTTTGCTGTGTTACTTATTTTGTTTATTTATTTATTAATATTATTATTATTATTTTGTATTAAATTGCAGTTTGACAGAGAAATTCGTTTGACAGTCACGAAGTCGTTGCATTTATGTGGTAACGTTGCAAGCGCGTAGCATATTAAACAATAAACTGCTCAACGTCGCGTAATTTTAATAATGCAATTGTTGGTTAACAATTGTCGTGATAAAAGCGTAGATTAGTTGCGAATCAGCGAGCTTCTTCCGAAAGCACAATAATTGTTTTCGCCATGCGAGACTTGCTAATTTTTACCGCCTATCGAACATTTTACGTTTATATTATATTTAAAAATACTGGCTTAAAAAACGAGCGAGAAAGCGTCGAAAAATTAAAGATTTTGATAAGAAAGCTCGAAGGATGCCCTAGTAAAATATAAAACATATATTATGCTATTATCGACACCCTGTAAAATTTTCATTGTATACTAATTTTTAAACTTATTCGTTTAAACTTTTATGACTTAATTCTTTTTGCAGGTGCTGTTTAATAGTATAACATATTTTTTTAAAATACAGAGAAAAAACAGTAAAGATACGTTTACAGTTGTGATTCACGAAATTTGAATTCTACGTTTTTACCATTTGTTTTTGAACGTAAACTCTTAACTGTTGAAAAATTGATAAAGTTTTGTAAAACCTCAATGGTTTTTTTACATGTAAAATACGTTCTTTTATACGTATATTATTTTCTATTTGAGATGTTATACATTATATCTGTTGGACATGAGTCAAGTCAATTAATAAATCTAACATATCAGTTACAACTCCGTGCGCGACTATAAAAAATATATTTATATAAAACACATAAATATTTGTCAAGGTAAATTGAAATGTGCAAGAAGTTTGCAAACTTTGTTTTTTTTTTTCTTTTCTTACAGTAAATTTAAAATATAATTAATTTTATATGTAAATAGAAACTAAAGCATAAAAATTAATCTTCATTTTTTAATCAAAATATGTCTCACTTTTTACTTTCTCGTAGAATGTTGCAAACTTGCTGTACATTTGAAATAAAAGGAAAAAGAACGTTTATTCGACTGCATAAAAGTCGCGGTTGGTCTCGCAGCTACTGGCATTCCAATATTGTTGATTATATTTTTTATTTCGAGCGACTGTTAATGAGATTTGTAACTATTTTTATAAATTCATGGCATTCAAGTGAATAAAGTATAATGCTCGTCGTGAATACACGTTTTTCTATTCTTTATTTTTAATTGCACCTGAAGTAAATGTGCCAATCATAAGGGGAAGTGTTCCACTGACCATTATAACATTCAAAAATAATAAAACTATCAAGTATATTTATTTATGTCGACTTTATTTATTTAAAAATTATAATTTCAAGGTAAAATTAATGCAATTTAACATAACTTCACGATAAACTGAAATGTATTTTAAGATGTTATTGAATAACGATCACTGGTGAAACAGTCTTCTGTTTCGTCAGGAATTCAATCAGTTGGTTCCTTTATAAAATTGTCTTGTAAACAGAGAAAAAGTCGGTATTTTTGTTAGAGATACTTACCGTACCGACCCCAACACGCAGGGCAGAAAACGTCGGCATTTTATTGAAGATCTCTACCTTACCGACCAGAAACCACGGGTTAGGGATCTGCGGAATGTGTACATAGTTCACGGGTTCACGGGTTTATAGGTTCACAGGTCACAAATTCTGTATGCTTTGTAATAAAACGAGATAGCCCCAATAAAAATACCACGAGCGTTGTTCTCAAAAAAAATAAATAAATAAATAAATAAAAATACAGATGTCGCATTAGTAGAGGGGAGTTCCGGGCAGGTTTAAAGTTATGCCGTGTCCGTAACATGCCCATATAGTTAGATCCTTCTGATTTATAAATTTATAAATTTTGTGTTAATCCGTGAAGAAAGTATGTAGGAATAATTTAATGCATATTTTACGTTATCAAAACGTATAATAGTAACCGAAAAAAAAAAATATTCCCAAAAATTATATCTACGAATTTAAAACGACGTTAATAAAGACAATAACAACAACCGTGCTGTCGCCTTGTATTAAAACTCGCTGCCCATATCTGTATGCTGATGGCTTATCAGCACACAAGCAGCGCTAAAATTACATTTACGTAATATCTAGGAAAAATTAATTGTTTACATTATGACTGTAATAAATTTACGAAGCAATGCAGAAATAACGGCTAACAAAATCATAAAGTCAATAAAATACCTATTTTGAGTCGGTAAAAAGCAACTCATTAATCATTGATAAATAAATAATAGTACGGCTTAAATTTGTAGGAAAAGTATTTTTTAAAAAATTTACCTCTAGCGTTTGCACATTCACCTTCCGGATGAGCCATTCGTTGCATAGCTGTTGGGGCAACACCGACCGGCATGGAAATTTTGTCTCCCAAAACTACCGTGCTTATGTCCCGTTTCGACACATTCCTTAACACCCTATATCTTATTTTTAGTCTGCAAAAAATTGTTTAAAAAAAAGTTGCAATAAAAATTACTACATCTTGGACAACACATACTGTATAACTTTTAAAGAAATTGTGAAATAAAAATAACTTAGAAAAATTGTTTTAAAAAAATAAGATCTGAAGAAATAACTATTGTACAAGTACTTTTTAAAAGCTTCTCTATTCCAAAACAGAGTGACCTCCTCGCCTGCTCCATTTTTGTAGTAATCGCGAACTACGGGGGGTAAGTTCTTTACCGCCCATTTTTCGTAATCTTCAATACAAACAAAAGACATTGTACTATCTGTAAAACAATCCAATATTTTTCTTGTTAAACATGTGTAATATAAAAATTAATTTATAAATTGCAAAATGATCATATTTAAATTATCTGACAATTAGCATATAGAATATCACGTTAAAAATGCAACAAATTTCGCAAACAAAAAAAAAATTAATAATTTATATTCAATTGAATGCAAAATTTGAATTTTAAATTAGCAAAAAGTAAGTTACCAAAAAGAAAAGGAGTTTGAACTAAAGTCGCCGAAAAACAGTCCGCGACGAGAGTCGAGATCTAACTAAAGATTCCGGAATCGAAACGATTAGTAAGATGCTGCTAATGTCATTGCCAATAAAATTGATAAATATAATAACACTATGACGTTTCATTTTACTCGTGAAAGTGATAGATTGTGAAGCGTTATCAGTATCTGAACAGTGGAAATCTTTGTATGAAAGACGCATGAACAATATATCATTGAAAGTCAAAACGAAAAAAATTGGCTCTAGACTAGTCGATGTTACATTAATCACTCGCACAAAGGAAGACTCAGATCTCGGTTATCGCGCCTTAATTGAATCAAATAGTCTCGTGATAAATCGGTTTAACATTTTTTATTACATTCGTTAGAAATAATACACAAACGCCGTGGTCTTCTGTCCAAAATAAATAAATATTACTTATTCTGGAGCACAAAACCCCCGTACAATACCGTCGCCGCGAGTTGACCACAACGGCGCTAAATTTTTTTTTCTTCTCTCGTTTTTCTTTCCTTTTCGTCTGTATTTTATCCTTTGAAAATCACTCAATTCATTTTTTTTTATCATCTTTTTTTCCAAGCAAAAAACAAAATGCTTACATAAATGCGCTCTATTAACAAATATTACAAAACGGCGGCGTCTCGTCGTATGGATTTTTTTCTCGTTTCTCGTTTGCGCTTTATCGTATATGTTGCATATCCTCTCTATCAATAGTACCTTTCGTTTTTTTGGGGGAAAAAAAAAAAAAAAACCCAAGAAAGATGAAAAATTAACATTACTTTTGTTACAGAATTTAGCGTGTGTCATTAATTTTGTTAATCTTTGTCTCATTATTATTTTTTTTAACGGGTCAGAGCTCATGCTCATGCGCTTTTTGCCGTTGCATTGGCTCAATCGACCAATTTTAATCGCACTTGTCAAAATTGCCAAACACACACCAACATCATATAGATAAAACGTAATTTTAAATATTTAAATATATTCTTACAGCGGACAATTTTACAATATTTATTAAATAGCATTGACGTTCCTCTTTGAACCTTCCTCATCGAGTTCTACTCCTTCCTACCCTTCCAACGAAATCAGCGAGATGGATTTTTCCATATTTGCATGCACGATAAATAAGATCGTCATAAACGAGTGAAAAAAAAAAAAAAAAAAAAATCCGAACATAACAAATTCGTCGTTACGCGTGCTATCGCTAGTACCTCTTGGACCGCAAAAGTTTAAGATATTTAAAATAATCGCGAGTTAACAAATTCACAACGACCGAGCCTTACAATTGATCGGTAACGATAAAAGGAGTCGAGTTACCCTGTATAATGCAAAATGAATTAGATGAAAAGCGCGCGACTGTTGCTCTCGTACTAAAATGACTTTTTCCTTTCTTTTTCGTCCACAGATACGAAGCATAATTGAATATACAGATACAAATTGCGGGAACAAAGAGAAAACGATAGCGCCGATAAAACGGCATTGACGAATCGATTGATTCGTTTATTATTTATATATAATTTATATTGATACTATAATTTATATACAAATAATTAGTTGATGACGTTGGAACATCGTCACGAACAATCGCTTGAAATCGCTTACATCAATAAAATAGTCAGCGCCTTTTCTGTTTAAAAAATGTATATTAATTACTTCTGTGTTTTGAACATCGATTGTACAGTTCATTCGTTAGGTCGTGCAATTCAATCAAGCAATTTACAAATGAAATGACTATCTCGTTTGAATCTTCCAAGCGACAGCACAAAGGTGTCTTACGTTAGCGTTCGATTTTATCATCATTCTTTGTATATACAAATCGCTTTATTTCTATTCGCGTTAAAACAATGCATCGCGTTATCTACTTTTCATTTTCCACTTATACACGTTCCGCCTCGCGCTTTTTCATTTGCTCATACCCTTTGACGTGTAAATAGTAAAAAACATATAGCAATCAGGATCGAATCAAAAAGCGTGTGCCAGAGTTGCTCAACGTTATTCAAAAGGAGGACTCGCGCGTGGCAAAATAACTCTTAATTACAAAGCTCATACGAGTGGAGCAGATTTAATAAATAGCGTTCGTTCAATTCGATCCTGTGTTCAATGTAACGTTGAAAATGTTATCGTCTTTTCGGTTACGAATCTTCCATTCACAATGTTCTCTTGATTTGTGTCGACCACTCGTTTAATTTCATCGCAAGATAGCTGTAGATATTTATAATATTTATATTTTATATGCAAATTTATATGTATATATATATATATAATTATACATATTCTTATATATGCATACATATATATACACACACATAATTGAATAATTATAAATATAATCAGAGGTATAATTAGCTACTCGAACGATTCACATAAACGAAGAGTGTGCGAGCGAAATGATTTACTTTTTGTTTCTTTTCTTTTCTTTCTCGGCATTTTCACATTTAAGTCACTCGTTCTAGCAAATGAACGACGCTTTCGTGACGCGCAAAGTACAGGTACAAAAACAGTATAGGAGAGAGAAACAAAAGCTCCGACGAAAGCGTCGCGTGACTCGGGTAAGTATCTCGTGAACAGTGACGAGAGGCACTACGATTCGCTAGCACAACGTCGATCTTGTTGCAGTTACATGCCGTTCAATTGACTCTCGCGTAGCCAACTTTTTCTCGTCGACTGCCACAAAACAAATGCGTATTTATAGGGACTTGAACACGTTTAATTTCGACGTTTTCGCGGACCGGTAATCATTACAGGCGCAGGTTACAAATAGGTTTCGTTACGATGTTCCTGAGACGAAAGTGTTTCCGGTACAACGAAGAACCTCATTTGATTAATATTAAAATGAACAAAGTCGATGCGGCAAAATATATTTATTGAACAATTCAAATATAAAACTTTTATAGTTAGTACAACTTGTTACTTTAAAAAAGAGAATTGAAGCATACAATTTAAGCGAATAAAAAGGTAGTTAAAATACCATATCGTTTTTTGATCATCAGTCGTCAAAATGATTGTCGGACGAAAGAAAATGAAAAAAAAGAGCACAATGGCAAACAGAGAAGAGGGGGTGGGCGGTGGTCAAAGGCAAATGAGACGTTTGGCGTATCGCTTACAAAGTAGTCGCATACGATTACGCAAAGTCAGATACTGACTACAACAATGAAGCTCTTCATTATGTTCAACTAATTTAGTCATTTGTTTACACTCAAAGCTCGCGGTATTTCCTTTTGTTTCCTCTCGTTTCCATCAATTTCACGTTCTCCTTTCGTGTTATCGAACAAAGGTCTTTGGCAGTTACGACGCGTTATAAATTTACCTTTTTTTCTTCTTCTAAAACTAATTCACACATCGAACGTCACGTTTGTTTCGCTTGTACAAAAAATATACACACAAAAATGTTACTTTTGCTTACACAATTGTTGGATTACGCGTACTTCATTAATCTGCACTTTGACTTCGTCTTCGTTTAGTTACTTTTTTCGTTTAAAGTTGACTAGAGCTTTCTGTTATGAATTTTCTTGTTTAATACACAAGTTAAACTTAAGAAAAATCGTCGACATCATTGCCGATAATTCGCTTTAAAATGCAAACCAGCCTTCCCACTTCATTTGCCTTTGATACTTTGATTCGCAATCGAGAAAAGATTTCAACAAGTTTTTACTCTGGTTACATCGTGGCCCTCGTTCTTTTGCTGTTGACGGTAAACGTAATGCCAGAATAATTGTAATAGTAATAATAATACAGTAATAGAAATAAAAAATATGACACTATCATTCTTACAAACGATGTACTGCACGATCTGTATAATTATTATACAAAACAGTCGCGCTTGAGTGGTTACGCAGTTAAATTATTAAATAATTACACAATGCTTTTTGTATTTCGAAAAGAAAAGAAAAACAAAATATAACGAAGAAGAAAAGCAAGAATGAAATTGAACGCCTTAGCATAATTGTTCTTGTTTATACATTTAAAAAATTGAAGATACGCAGTGGTGTTCCGTTTTTTAGTGTGTGTAATAGAAATATCATTTTGTATCACATATAAAAACAGTTATATATGTACATAAGTGTCTGATCAGTTGGTATGTTATTGAAAACATAGTGTCGTTCGATTCTCTTTCATCGTCGACTACCGAAAAATAATGTAATAACACTAATCGTAATTAATAATGACAGCAATCATAATATTAATGATGCGTTGAATCTCTTTGTATTTTTATATGTATACTTTTCTTAAACTCCTTTTTGTCCTCACTTTTTACCGAATAATAAAAATATCTTTTAAAATTGCGTGCACTCGGGACGTACGCATTTCAGGCAGGCTAAAAAAGTGAACAGCGACGTTGCGTGTTCGCGGTTTAAAAGTTAAGAAATGTACGGTTTTTCAATAGGGGAAAAAGAAAAAGATGTAAAAAAAATTCGCCATTGAAGCACCGAAGCGACGGACAACGGCGTAATCGAGAGTTCGAAATCACGCAGCGACATCGGTGTACTTGACTCGTTAAGTACAAATGCGACGATAGATGACGCGTCGATCGATGCTCTCTCAGCTCTGAGAAGAATATACATGTGACTATGATAGAGTAGACAGAGAAAAAAGACATGCGTGTACTTTGGTTTACTTCAAACGTTTATTCTCGATAATCGTAACCGTTATTATATTGAATTGTTAAATCATTCAATGGTCTATAATAAATTATTCGTTTCCTTTTTCTTCTCCCTTTCTTTTTTTTTTTGTTTTTTGTTTATCTCCATTGGTCGGGTTTAGTTTTGTTGAAACATCGTGGCGCTTCTTTGCCGACGATGTTGGCGCACTCTGTAATGGTTCACTATACATTTATACAATTCGATGACTTGGTTCCGGGTTTCAGATTGCGGCTCGGCGTGTCCACGTTTCACCCGTGACGTCGTCGGAACGTTATTTTATCAAACGATTGCTTACAGCGACTAAAACTGATAGAGCTACGCGGCTTGTGGCTTTGCAATAGAGGTAAAGGGAATAGTGGCGCGAACGGCCAAGTCAGATTTCGATACGGATATTTGCCTCGTATTTGTCAATTCACTCGCGGTACATTATGGATCCTGACTGGTGCCTTGCGACGGCTCGCAGCTCTGTGATGGAGAAGATGCAGATGACCACGGACCTGACTGTTGCTCTTGTTGTTGTTGTTGCTGTTGCTGCTGTTGTTGTTGTTGCTGCTGTTGTTGCTGCTGCTGCTGTTGTTGCTGCTGTTGCTGCTGTTGAGAAGATTGTTGCGGTTGTTGTTGCTGCTGTTGTTGTGATTCCTCTTGAATTTGTGGTGTTACAGTTATATCGGGCTTACCCGCAAATCTGATGAAAAGTTTGATTTTATTATTCTTTCTTGTCATTAATATTGGTTCGTTATCGTTATTATTCACACGTTATTATAGATAAATATTAGAAATGTAAATGAAGTTTCCAACGTTTGAGTTCCAAAAAAAAAAATAAAAAAAATAAAAATAATAAAATACAATTAAGTCGTTTTTTTTTTCGAATAAAAATTTAGAGTATTTCTAAGTTTGTTTTGAATATTTAATTTAATTTTTGTTGTACAAAAACTTAAAGTACTTTCTTTGATTTATTTATTTATTTATTTTATTATACGGGAATATACCCACTTTACAAGAAAAAATATCAATTAAATAAAGTATGATGAACAATTTATGGACAAATGACATTTGCAAACTCATTTTGACCAATCAGTCGACAAAAAAATGTTGCACTTCAATTAGAAAAATTATATTGGATATACTTTTTATTTTTTAAGAAACGTTGGAATCTTCTAGATTATTATTACAAATAAAATTGATTTATTACATATAATGATTAAATCCCGCCATCTTCGGTGGCGACATGTGGCTCGGCCAGTACTTTGCGTGAACAAATTCTTCGCCATTATCTTCAAGCTCGTCATCGGGTACAAGCTCAAACGCCTTTTCGAGAGTCTTCTTCGCGCTGTTGCTACGTTCGAGGAAGTAACCGTTATTTGACTCGTTGGAAGGTGGCGGTGACCAAGTGCTATACGTTTGCATATACGGCGCTGAAGACACATATGATGGTCGCTTATCGAACTCTTCTTGGAGCCAGTCGATCGCCAACAACCATTTCTTCTTCAAATCCGCATTCTGCAACAAGAGCTGGTGCGCAGGCTTGCACTTAGCAAACAACTGGACCATGCACTTGATGCACTGATACGCCCGCTTCTGATAATTATTTTTGTTTCTTAAGATTGTATCAAATAGACCCTCTTTTTCCTGTGGTACACCTACAATACAAGTTGAACTTTTAATAAAAAAAACGTATTTTCAATAATGTGAGTAGAGAATTACACTAAATTTCATTTTATTTTCTAAATACAAATTTAAAACTTGAAATATATGTTTAAAGTTTTATTTTGCATATTACCTTTCAAAGCAGTAAGAATTCTATGATTTTGCCAGGAATCATCCATAAAGAGCATTGCAAGGAGTAAATCCGTGTGGTGTCTGAGTTCATTCGTGTAAGCATATCCAATATGCCACAGTAATTCGGTCAGCACGCTACGCGATAATTGCGGATTTTCCCAACAACAGTACTGTAGAAGTTTGACTGTGTCTTCAGTAATGTTTGAATCTTCAATGAGTTTTTTTATATAGCTGAAAAAAAATTGATTGATTGTTTAAATATGCTAATCGACTTGTCAGGGTGACCACTATTTTTATAAAACAAAATTCCCTGACATTTCCAGGTTTTCTAGAGGTTTTAAGCAACATTTTTCCTGACTTTTTGATAAAACAATTTGATGTGTTTGAGTACATATTTCTTCATATAAGAATAACTTGTTTCTATAATATTAAAAAATAATCATCAAAAACTGTTATTCATTTTAGCAATGCATCTTTTTATATATACAAAAATGAAGCGAAATGAGATATGAAAAATTAGCGGACGTAATTTTAATTATTTGTGACATTTTAATGATTTGTAATTGACCTTTTTAATTTTCCCTGACTTTTCCAGATTTTCCAGGTTTTCCAGAAAGTGGCCACCCTGCTTGTTTAAGATTTAAATAATAAATAATTTAAACAATCAATTTCTGAGACATACTTCTGTTTAACGAAGAGAATGTCGACAGCTTGCGGTGGGATGGGCATGATGTACTCATTCTGACATTGTGGATCTCCAAAGGGATTTGGCTTCAGAGGCACTTGACTCTGACTCGATTGCGCTCTTGATGATACGTCGCAACAACGAATCAACATACTAACCACTTGGTGTAACTTCGTCAACTCAAGATACTGATACTTAATCGATGGTCCCGGACCTTCTTCGACAGCAAGCAGCATAAATGTGACCGGCACCTTGAGCTAAAAACAAGTGGAAATTAACAATTTATAGATAAATGATTTACATTAATTTTTATTTTTAATGCTTATTTTCGTAAAAGAGATATTTATTTTAATATCAGCTGCAATCACCTTTAACAATTGAGCTTTGTGGGGAAGTCCGAGAGACGCGTACATATAAAATAACGTGAAATAATGCTGCAGGTGTCGACTGTGATCCGAAATTTCACGCTGGATCAGTGACAGAACGGCGTGCATTAATTGATCACTCAAAGTGGTCGTTGATTCCAAATAATTAGCTGCGATTTGATAGAGTTAAAGTTTTTATAAATTTATATAAATTGGAAAAAAATATTTACATTATCAATATAAAATTATCACTCACCAGGAGAATTCGCATTGGGCGGACATGGGTTGTCATTGATTAATGAATAATCTGCTAAAAAAACCAAGATCTTTAGAAAAGCACTTCGAACTTCCGCACTGGGACAGTTGAAGATGTATTCTGAAAACCTAAAAAAAAAAAAAAAAAAAAAGAAATATAAAAAGACAACAAACAAACCAGAAAATATAAAAATATAAAACTCTGTGTATTCCAGATATACTATAAAAAAAAATATCATTATATGATGTAATCTCATAAAGTCGTCTCTTGACAGTCAGTCGGGTTGATCTTAGTCTCTGTCGTATTAGAGCTTAGTTCTCGGATGATGTTGTGAGTCGTGGGTACGACAGAGCTAGTGTGTGACGTG
>JABFOV010000223.1:0-46568 GCA_022817685.1 Aradophagus sp. ZL-2020
CTGTATATTTAGTTGTTTGTTTGATGCATAAGGTAGTATAGTGGGAACGTGATATCATGATTCTTCAATATGGTGACGTCGTAAGTGTTTGTGAAGTGAACATCGTTTACTTATATTTTGTTTTATATTAGAGTATAAGTAGTAATTTTGTGTTTTACTTTCTTTTTTTTTTTTTTTGTTGTTTTTTTTTTTTTTTTTTTTTTTTTTTTTTTTGCCACCATATCAACCACCAATATGACCAAGCGCAATGAAATTTACGGCTTTCTGACTGGATCCGGCGCATGCAAGCGGGATTTACATTTACGTGCGTTCAGATATTTCAAAGCGCGTTGCGCCGATTTCGTGATAGCGATCGTGGTTTCATGTTGAAACAATTTGAACGAAACGAAAGTTGGAGCGTAATTTTCAGTGCGCGTGTTTCTATTGGCGTTTCGTCACTCGATCAGGTAAGAATGGTCAAAATGCAATTCGATTTCACGTTAAAGTAAAAGTCGGCCAACTTGACACTGTGATGCGAAATATAATAGTTTAATTAGTGTCACGTATATATACTAAAACAAAGCATTTTACGGTACTCTTATGATTATCCAGTTCTCGAATCCATCGACTACAGACGGAAAATATTGTCAATATTCGACCAGCTATAACCAGAGATGAGGCTGTCTGTCACAAGAAAATTGTATTTCTGTTTCCTTGATAATCTTACATAGCATGGGGAAAAGAGTTTTTCTGTAACAGCCATCGTTTCTTTCTTTTAAGTTTTCTACAAAAAGAAAATTCTAGAATTAGATTTCCTTTTTTATTTAGTTGAAAAACTTTTAACACTACAATTCAATTACAACAGAACCGAACTCATTGACTTTTCTCTGAAAAAAAAAAAAAAAAAAAAATATCACATAGTTGGATCGCAGTAAAAAATGATGTTTTGACATTGGGTCGGAGATGGTCTTCATCAAGACGAAAATTAGTGCGATATAAAATCGTTGGTAAATGTCGTTATTTCGTGTAACAAGACATACCGTGACACTTGGGTTTCGCTCGATTCGAAAGTCGGCTGGTACGTCTGTGTACCATATTGCCAACTACTGTCGGCGACCGCGAGCCGTTTAAACCGCGACATCGCCGCGATTATTGCTATTTTCAGAGGAAGTGAAACTCGACGTCGCCGACCTTCCGCACAAACATAATACTTTTTATTCGCGATTTTATCTGCCGCATTTTATCACGAAGGCGAGTCGCTGCCATTAAGACTCGTACCAAAAAAATATCGCTTTCGAGATCAATGTCTCCCTCTCACTCGCTCTTCGGCCCACTCTTTCTTTCTCTCTTACTCTCTTACTCCATAGAGGACTACAAATCAAAACGTTCGTAAATGAACGCTAATTGCCGGGTATGAATGGCGAAGAAATTCATTGACGCAGACGAAAGTCGGCATCGGCTAAATTAATTGGAGTTGTCGAGCGGCGCAAGAAGCGGAAATCAGACGGATTCCGGGTGAAAAGGTCCGATGAACGAAGTGGCGATCCATGTACGCGCATATTTATAGGCGGACGCGCTTCAATAGTTTCGATGGAACTGTAAAATATGCGCAGGTTCGTCGCTTTTTCTTCTTACGCTGGGCGTGGAATTTTTTATGCGCCCTCGCCTTGTGTACACAAGATAAAAAGACGTCCTTCTGCAATGCATCGTTCGGAAGCCGTCGATTTATTGACTCCGCTTGTCTTTACCTCGATTTCGATTTCAATCATGTTTGTGCCTTATTTTTATAAATCGTGGAATATTCTTGTTTCCCATAGTTTTCATTTTTATACTGAGAGAAATTTTATACAAAAAGTGCTATATTTTATGTAAAAAGTGTTGTATTGAGCGTATTATTCGGCCAATTACAAGTTTAGGTTGAGTATTCACACGCCGAAAAATTTTTCACCTAATTTTCCTATAAATTTAAGAAAGTGACCTTATGAGTGACCATCTTGAATATTTCTGATAAATTTATAGGAAAGTATTAAGTACTTTCTAATATTCGTGCTGTAATTAGGGAAAAAACTTGCTTTACCTTTCAATTACTTTTTAACAATATTAGTTATTTATTTTCGTTATTAACTATATAAAATTTTATCGGCATTGTTGTTAACTAATTTTCAATCAAACATAAATATTTCGATTGGACAATATTCTAACTGAATTTGAGAACTTTTTGTTCACTATTTCACAAGTCCAATTGCAGAAAAATGGCAAGGCAGGCAACAGAATTTCTCGGTGTGTAGTTCTGACGTCGATCTTTTCTTTCCACGTTTAATTACGTGTAAATGACAATCCTCATGTATAGTAATAAATCGTCGTGGGCACGCATCACAAGTTACCGTAGAAAGTGGAATTTCATTAAAAGTGGTCCGCAAATTACTTGATGCCGCGTCGACTTTAATGCATTGTTTGTTATTTTCTAATTAATAAATTTGCGCCGACTCAAACAAGTGCTTTTTTATTCGATGCGTTGTTAGTATCCGACAGACGTTATCAAGGAATCTTGAGTAAGAAAACAAACACAAAAATGGTACAAATCAATGGGCAATTTTGATTTCAACGTCGGATTGAAATAAATGAAAAAGAAGAGAATAAAAATAAGAGAGGAAGAAATGGAAAGACAATGGTTCGCAATGAATCGAAGATAACGAATCAAAAGAGCCAATTCGAAAATACATTTGAAATGCAAATGCCAACGATGGCGAGAAGTTTGAACGCTTTGTGGTCGCGGTGTTTCATTTCATTTGCAATTAAATTTGTCGTCTTGTTAAGAAGCGGCTTTTATGCTTTGTCTTTAATTATGCAACGAGTGAATTGCGAGTGAAATATCAGGGCTAATGGAAAAGTGGTCGGATTTCCTGCAACGGCGCCGAATGGTGCCACCAGGCAAGGACAGAAGCCCCGATAAATGGAAGACGCGTGGGAGACCCGTGCCACTCTCCCATGAACCTCCATTGTCAAGGAATAGGAGAAGTGTGTTTGATCGGCGGAAAGCCTGCTCCTCGTAACTCATTCCTTCTGCTACATCGACACTTTGCTATTCAAGTACCGTTCCAGGCACAATGGCTATCAAATTCTACATTATCTGCTTCGGTTCTCGAGATCTACTTTTTTTTCCCCGACGATGCCAACGACACCTCGGTGCAGTCTATCGAATCAGTTTTCAATTTGATATGTGATCGTTCAATACTCACGTATTTATATATCAATCATTCTGTAATTATTATCAAGAATTCAAAACAATAATCGTTTTCATTTTATGATTTACAGTTTAAAATGTTTTATAATTGCAAAGTCGATACATTGCATGGAGAAATAGGTTGTATTGAAAGGTGATTTAATTTTTAGATCAATTCTGCACAGACGAAAATTTTTATTGTACTAGTACAAACATTTATTCCTTAAAAAGTACCGAGTTGTTTTAGACTTATTTCAGTATGATTGAATTAGTGTAAATTATAGTTTTTTTTTTTTTTTTTTTTGCGAATACAATGTATCATTATTTCTCAATTATCATGTCCAGTAAACACAGATTCAAATTTATTATGTCACATGATTACCTTGATTTAACACCCGATAGGCAAATTACAATAGGGCGACAACTGACATTATATTGGTAAATTTGAAAACCTATATTGAAGATATTGGACGGATTATTTTAATACCCCAGCCGAAGACTGGATGAGTGATAATATTTATTCCGCTATTTATATTGGCAGTTTTCGACATTCGTCCAAGTGTCAGATACTTATAAAGCTATTATACGAAATAGCAAGCTTCGCTCTACAATTTGTAAATATTTATAAAATTTTAATGACTCCGTTTTTCTGTTTGATATTTGATGAAAACAATGCAGCGTGCGTTGACACTGGAAACTGAAACTAGAGTTTTTGAATTGCAATCACAATTCTCACTTCGCAGTCTATGGTGCGGAAGATTAATTATTCATTTAATATCTTCTCGACATTCAAATCGACCGTAAATAACATCGGAACAGAATTTTCATTCGTCTTTTCCCGGCATTTTTGAACGCGGCTTTTGAAATTCAACGCTACGAAACGGTGTACGTTACTAATTATTTGTATCAGTGAAAACTGCGGCAAGAGAAAGTGTTGACGGCGACGGAAATGGATCGCGCCTAAGATAAAGTTTATTTACGCATGCAATTACATAGCGAACCGAGCACGGAATTATCATCTGGAGCCGCTTGTTATTATAATCTCGCGGCGTGTTATTTTACGCGGCGCGCTCTTTGTAGCGGCGCGCTATCAAAAGGGAAAATTTCAGCGCGCTCAATCGCCAGCGACGTTACTTTTCATCGACGCTCCACCATAACCGTTGATCATCGCTTTTGTTTTCAACGCCTTGCAATTTTGATAAACGCCTACCGCCCTGGACAAAACTTTCTACGACTCTTTTGCATAATTGAATCTGTGAACTTGATCTCGATGCTCAGGTTATTCGCATCAATGTTCTTCCGTGCATTTTAATTGTTGTTAATCTGTCTTTGTAAAGTATAATTTAGAAAAAAGGAATGTAAAAGTTCCCGAGAGAAAGTTGCCTTTGTATTTAGCTGTATTATTTTGAATAACTTATCGAAATCAAGATTCTTGTTCTTTATTGAATAAATGTCAGTTTGCGAGTTCAAATTTTAATTCAATTACTTAACTGTTGTGAATTCCGCAGATAAAGTAAGAAGCTCTAATTTGCTTTAAAATTGTGACCTTTCAAATTAAAATTGCGTTGCATGTATTAACGTAGCACAATTCAGAACAACATGCTATTATAATACGGAGAGAAAACGTTGAAAAAATTACCGTTTCATTCATCGTGAAATGATACACTGATAAGATGGAAGTCGCAATGAGTCACAAAAGGTGAATCATGTTTTCAAAATACTATTTGTTTGAATACAATGTATTGTATTTTATTGTTTCATAAATAGGTGACAAATTCGTTGAAATTTTTCTTATTCTCAATCAGATAAGTTAGTTATCCCCACGTGAAAAAAATTACTGCCAGCTGGTCTGGCAAAGATCCGAATCATGAGCGTTAACCAGCCCTTTTGTCGAACCTTTGCCAAACTTTGAAAACAGTGCAAGAGGTTGCAATTTTTGATGACATTAAAAACTCATTACCGATCCAATACAATTCCGATACAATACAATTTTAATTTTTTGGATAAAAAAATGTATCAACTTTTTTCGCCTTATACAGAGTATACACTCATGATGTTCTACAATTTAGTTAAAAATTGTAAAGATTTACCATCATGGAACGATTTTTAAAATTTTTATTCAAACACAATCTTTCTAACAAAATTAAAACTATAACTTTTTATTTATATTTAATACAAGCTGACAATACAATTAATATTTCATAATATATACATTTAAATGTTGTATTGTAAATATATATACATATGTAATATGTATTTATTTATTTAGCCTTTGATCGACAAACTTGAAAATTCAATATTTTAAAAAAAGAACGCTTCTCAACAAGCGTAATACCATTGAAATGCAAAATGGCTGACAAGTTATGTTGAAGTGGAATGAAAATTTGTACCATGCGTAAAAGCCTGGAATTAAATTTCAAAGCGAATCGCGTGGTCGTTACTCTCACGTTTTTTTTTTTTTTTTTTTTTTTTTTTTTTTTCTATGGAAAGATGTAAAAGATCAATTATTTCTTGTACGAGACGACGATCTTTTTCAGGTTATATGCTTGTTAGGCTTAGATAAGTGGTACCACACTGGAATAGCTTGTCAAATTCTTAACGTGGAAGCCATACCACCGGAACTTGAAAAGTAATTTGAAATGCTAATTTTGTTCAAACATTGTCCAACCAAAATTTGCAATAAATTTATTTTATATATTTCACTATTAACGCAGGAAAATTCAAGAAAAAAGTCTAGGAAACCCAGGGTGGATAGAAAGTTATTTTGTCAGTTTGATTCAAATAGAAGGTGTAGTTATCAAAAGAATTACAAGAGAAGAAAGTAATCGACTTGGATTAGTTCAGCCTCTTCATAATATGCTACACAGGTAAACATATTTTATCATACGTGTGTGCAACGTTGAATTAAAAAGTAAAACAAGACAAAATTTCCATCTAGATCCGAAAGAATAGCACTATCTACTGACAATAACAAACGAAGAGACGCGTGGGACATGTATCAATCAAGTTATCGAGTACGTTTGCAAACATTTCAAATTTCATTACTCAATATTTCAAACTTATTTCTTTAAATAAAATATGATCAATTTTTGTCAAAATGAACATTGAAACGGTAATTTTTATTATCGATATTCTGAATAATAATATCGTTAATTGTCTCTTCTTCATTTAAGAATAGTAACGAAGATATTACAAAGTTAAGTGCATCTACACCTGATGAAAATGGTGACGATAATACCATAAACGTATGTTTGATGTCACCGAATTATGCTTTGGAGAATTATGACACGGAAGCAACTATAGACGGTATTTTCAATGAAAAAGTGTAAGTTGTCACTGATTTATAAACTATATCCTTATATACTTTGTTAAATTAAATTGCAGTCATAATCCTAAAAATATTCGACACTCTGAGTCTTGTTGAACAATTTCTTTTGAAATGTGCATCTGTTCTGGGAGACTTGATCAATCGAAATATTTTAGAATTCGCACTGATGCAAAATACATCTTCACGAAATATAGCATTAGGTAAAATTATTTAACACAATTTTCATTTCGTAACAAACTATCATGATATTTAATTTGATTAATAAAATTTAAGTCATCTGATGTATAATATAAAAGTAAAATGGTTTATTTTGATCAATTATCATTTTGGTCCATTGGTTAAGCTATCAAGAAACTGTTCGAGCTTCAGATCCTAGCTTGCGCAATGGGCAATTTCAGACGCAATATTGGACCGATCGTTGTCGACGATAACGATCGAAAATTAAACGTTGAGAAATATATGGGATGCGGCTGTGAGGGTCTAGAAATAAGGGGTGAGAAGTTTATACTGTTATTGTCCAGAGTCGTCAAAGTGGCTTGCGAGTTGTAATTGTGTGTACAAGAAACAGGGCCAACTACTATATTTATACGTACATGAGTACAAAATTAATTTACAGAGCAGTTGTCAGACTTACCGAAATACGCTTCCTGTGGCTTGATGCGTTTCAGAATGAGCGTCTTCCAGGAAGCCACCTATAAGTAAACAATCCAGTTTAATAAGTTACTTCCATTTATAACTATGTTCTACAAAGAGTCAAGTTTTTAATGAAAAATATCAATTAATTAGGTTTTAATTATTCTTTGAATGTATTGATGACTGAGACAAACACCCGTTCAGAATTTTTTTTCTTTTTGTGAGTGTAAAAAATAAAACTAGGGTTTTTAATTTCAAAATTATTTTTATTTTTAAATTTATACTTTGTATTCTATTGGTTAATACAACACGTTTATTTATATAATTTTATCAGATTGCTAACAGAATTCCAAAAAGTGGAGTTTCATACAAAAGCGTTGAATTACCTCCAAGAGAATGTCACGAGGTGTGCCGCTTGCGGTCGGAAACCTTTTCGCAAACTTTTAGGTGAAACTAGTGTAATGACAGATCAAGGAAGACGAAGGTTTTACACCGCTCACAACATCGGCATAGAATCGCTGGTTTCTTTTAACGCAAAACTAAGTAATTTGTTGATGTACACGATTTTCTTTTATCGTTTATTGAAGTAAATAATGTAAAATAAACGGAAATTCATATTTCAGGTTCTACATCTTCAAAGTCTCATGGTCAGTTATCTACCGAATTATCGCGGCAGGCGTCGATCACGTATGTCGAATCTTTTTCATACGTCGATTTTCGCAATTGCGAATGCAATTTAATTCTGATGATGGCATATACACAAATTTTAGTGCACTGTTTCAGAATTGGTAATTATTAATAGTAATAAATTAAACAATTGAAAGCAACTGTTATTAACAATTGTTATAATGACATTTTCAGAAAGACCGGATAAAGCGTTGAGCGCACTTTTAGAATACGCTGAAGTTTGTTTATCCGCTTGTAACATTTTACAAGCTCGAAAACTTTTAAAACAGAGCGAAGATCTTTTGACTCAGGTGAATTCATTTTTTTTATATAGTTTTTCTTAAACATTATTATGTTATCACATGATGAGCAAAATTATTACACTTTTATGTTTAGAACTTATTCTTTTAGTTGTGTTTTTGAGTATCAGTGTATTTTAACTAAATGACTTGTGTTCCGACAGATTCGCAATAATGAGTATATCATAATGCCCTACAGCAGGGCCAAAATCCTGGTACTCCAAGGGAGATGTTATTTAGATTCTGGACGATTGGCGGATGCTCAGAAAATGTTCGAGAATGCTTTACAAATATTAAATCACAAATTTCCGTCGAGCAAAACTTATATGAAATTGAAATCCGCCTTACTTATGAAGAAACAAGAAATTTCATTAACTTTACATCGGGGCAATACAAATCTAGAAAAGACTTCATACGACGATTCAGTTTCCAATTTTTACGATCAGCTGATTATCTGTTTGTTACAGATGTTTATAGTTTTTCGAGTATATAACTAATTTATTAAATATTATATTTTCATGTACTGCCAGTCACACCACAGCCTTTCACTATATCAGCTGACAATCAACGTTTCTGCGTGCATCGTGTGCAAAGTGGTCAATTTGCACACGAGTGCGACAATATTATTTTACCTCAAAATGAATGTAATTTAACGATTCGGAAGATTATTTTATGGTATAACAAAGAAATTGTTCAAATCATTCCTGATCATTTCAGGCGAATCGCATGCGTGATAATGCATTTTTAGCAGCGATCTGGAGCCTGAGTATAGCGAAAGATATGTGTAAAAATTTCGTTATTATCTGCACAGCATACTCCAATACGATCATTGCTTTGACCATTTACGGTTACAAAAATCGGTAACAATAATTGCATGATATTTTCATCGCCGGCATTCCATCTACGAAGCACTCATAATTTTCGATAACAAATTTTTCTCTCTTTCGTCATATCAGGTCTGTGATCGTTAAGCTGGAGGATGATGCACTCGAAATGTGTTACAACAGAAAATACAATTTGGAGTTGCAGGAAGTGAAAGCGATAGCGGAACTTTACTCGAGTATTTTCTTATCACGATGGATTCGGGGGTTAACGGAAGGAGCCCTGGATATCGGCTTCATCACGGCAAGACTGGCGCAGAGAGTTCGCTCGGCAACGATTCAGATGACCGTGCTTCAGGGCCTTATTCACCTCTTGTTGACCGAATGCCGTTTCGGCGAAGTTGTGGCTTTCGTCAAAGAATTAGGTAAACGTTTTTGATATTGTTGGATGATTTTATTTTGTTAATCCAAACCTTTCTGACGTTATTTCAAAGAAAACTTCAAAAATACCCAAAAAACGAACAGCGAACAATCGACCTACGCCTTCTTCAACGAAGAAAAAAATCGTTTCATCCGCCGCAATCACTGCAGTATTTTCATGCAAAAATGCCCTTACGTTCTCCCCTTTTAAGCGAAATCTGACGTAGTTTCGTTTCTTTTTATACCTCACTTCCTTCCTTACATTCCTCACCCTTATCCTTTTTTTTGCGAGGTACTTTCGCCCACCCAAAGGTCCGATTGATATTATCAATAAAATTACCAACACAATCGAGCCAATTACTTGTACAAATATCTCGTGGGGCTTCGTGGAAAAAATTGATTGTATTATAAATAACGTGCAAAAAGCGAGAAAGCGTTTTCGTTTACATTTAAATGTCCCGCTCCTTTAATGACGCAGAATTGATGGCATACAAGGACGTGGATAAATCAGGCCGAGTGTGGTATTATGCGCTTTGTATGGACATTGTGTTGGAGTCCGGGATCGCCGTTATCCCGATTCAGAAATGCGAGCAGTTTTATCAGGAAGAAAATGCATTAATAAATATACGAGATCTCGAAGCTGAAAAGAGATACCTCACGTGCATGTGGCTTTGGTAAGTCTTCTCACGCGATAAATATATATAATGTACTGACAAGTGCGAGATTTACACATCAATGATAAATATATGGTAAAGTTCGGAGATTATTTGTATATATTCAAGGAAGGTGTGGGCTTGCATGTTACGGAAAAGAAGCCGTACAATTTATAACGCGACTCACGATTTGGTGAGCAAAACAAGTAATGAAGTAATGAATAGTTGAGCGGATATTGTCGAAGCTTTGCCAATGGCAGTTCATAATAACAAATTGATAATTCAAAAGTGATAGAGTTCTGTTTTCCAACATTTTTTTAAACCTGAGATACCAAAATGTAACCATTCACCGAAATTTGAGATGTTCAGATTGCTCTAAAGATAATTTATGATCAAATTAAATAAAATATAAAACATTGTTTGAACAAATTAGTTGATGAATAAAATAAGTATCTTAAATACTAGACATTATATTGTGTTTTAAATTACATTTAAGGAATAGTCGAAAAAGTGACTGGAAATCAGCGGATTTTTGGAGAAATAAATTAGAAGAAATTAATGTTGAATGTAAAGAAATATCCGTGCCTGCAGCAACAACAGCTATGAAGCAATTGGAATCATTGTTGATAAATTATGGTAATTGAAAACAATGCAAATAAAATTTAACAAAAAATTAAATATTATTGCACAAACCATGTTTTTTGAAAGCTTTTTAAATGTGTTTTGCAGTGAATGTAAGATATCTAATGAGATTTTTACTATTTCAGTTCATAAAATAAATTTAAGGAACGTTCAAGAAATGAATAAAAGTATCGTAGAAATTAAAGCCAAGTTTAAACTTCTAAAGAATATGCAGAAAGTCATTAAAGTTATACACGCTGAGTAAGAAACATAAATAATGTCATTTACACAAAACATTTTATATCAAAATGACCACCCAACACATTTTTTGCAAAAAACAAAACGATTCATGAAGAATGAGGCATCGACTTCAATTTTATCTGTTCAATTTTATTTACAGATATCTAATGTTAAAAGCTTATTACGAAATGATACACAACCGCAAAAATGCAGGCTTCAGTATATTAGAAAAATCGAAAAAAGTTTCTCAAGAAACAAATAACAAGCGGACATATGAGTGGGCCGTTCATTGCGAGCAGGTAAAAAATGAATCTAGGAGTAACAATCTTTTAACATTATTTTTTATTTTTGTTTGTATTAACTTTTTGCAATTATCTAATTATTAAAACATTTGATTATTTTTTTAATTTTTTGTATTATATATATATATATGAATGCATTTATGTAATAATTGATTACTTTTTATTAAGAGAGCGAAGATGTTTTTTAACAAAATTTTTATTTAAAATCGTTATGATTACTATTGCAGGTATGGAATAATCCGGCGTATTCTTTACAGGAAGATGTCTGGTTAGAACATTGTTCTAAAGGTTTGATTTTTTGGCAAGACATTGATGCTTTAAATACAGTGGTTTTTCCGTACACTTTACCGTTACCAGATCATATTTAATTGATGGTAAAAATTATATCTAAAAATTATTAAAAAATACTCAAAAAACCTTATAACATAGCAAATAAAAACTTTCTACAAAAATTCAAGTCTTCGAAATTGAAGCCCAGCCCCTTGATTCCTTTATTCTTCGTGAATCTGCTTTAACGATAGTTGATAAAAGTAACAGAAGTGCACACCGTTGAAAATCAAAAGCAAAACCTACTTTACTGACAAACAACTGTACAGAGTTAAGACTTTTGTTGAAAAAAGTAATATATATTTAATAATTGGTCTGTATATCTTATATCACAAAGTAGCAAACACATTTTTTTTTTAGTTATTACTGTATAAAAGATTGCACTATGTTATTGATTTTTGTCTCTTTAACTTTTATTAATTTCAATTTAATTTCTTAAAAAATAATTTTCTGTTTATTATTCCGACAAAAATATATTTTTCGCGTTCAAAATTTTGCCTATAATCGCGAGCGTATAAAAATATAAAGTTTCTATGAGAAATTCTTTTTTTTTTTCATTGGAACTGAAATTATTTTGTCGCGGTTCCAAACTTATTCCATATTTTTTGTGACGTTACAAAAGTAATTTTGTAAATTCACTATGAATTATTCAAACGTTGGACATAAAATTTAACAATGAAATATTCTTCTTGAATGTAATTCAATGTAAAGGGTAAAGTGTGCACACAAATAAAACAATAGCAAATAACATCATTGGTTGTGAATAAAATGGATGCAGAAAAAACTTTCTACATTTTAAATACGGGCGAGCATGAGGCATAATAAAAACCTCAGTTCACAAGTATAAGGTTACAGGACATTTGACATAAAAAAGTTTTAAAATGTCAAAAAGCCTGGTATGAAAAACATACGTTGGGATTGTCCCAGTTAATGTATAATTACAGTGATCCAATGAAAACTTCGTATTAATTAAATTGTATACAACACACTTTTATCACATGTTATTTAATTATAAGATTTCAATCGCTTCGTATTATGTTGCTTAAACATACAATAAAGGGTGTAATTAAATTTTGCTATTTCACATGAATCAATGGATCAACAAATGAAATTTCATTTTAACAAGCAGGAAGTTATCATTCTCACGTTTATGATCTTTTTTTTATAATTCTTAAGATCCCATAAAATATCAAAATGGCAATAAACAAATAATGGCACGTGTGAAAAATTTAACATACCATTGTATTATACACAACTTTATATGTAAAAAAAATCTGATTTTAGCATATTACATGATACACAAGACAATGATGTATAATAAATAAAGAAATTCGCAAATGTGTTAAAAGATTGCATGACATTTTTACGGAGATACGGTACACATTTCTATCTTGACTGTTCTCGACATAAAGTGTTCATTTTAACACCTTTTTATATACTTTATATTGTATCACAGACATTTGCAAATTTCTACTAACAGATTTAAAAGTGAAAAAAAAAAAAGGAAAAAACATCTTACTTCACAATCAATGAAATAATTTGCATTGATTTCAGATTATTTTGCATAAAAATTCAAAAGAGGACAATGAAATTAAGCGGTTTATGAGATACACTTTATTCTATGAATCACTGACTTTCTACATTGTTGTTCTATTTATGATGATTGTCAAGCTGCAGAAACGTTAGTCAGAAAACTTTATCTTTAAAAATGTTTTTGCATTTCTGTGATTCACTTTAACTTTGCGGCATACATTTTTTGCACTGTTGTCATTATTTGGAACGCTCGATCATTTATCTTGTAATGAATGTCACCGATATTAATATAAATATAAACGAGAAGTTTGATTTTAAACGTGCGTATGCTGAGAAATCAAAATTAAACTTTCAAGTTTAATCAAAGTTACTTCATTTCAAATCATAAAAAATCTCATTGGTCCCTTACTTCAAGGTCAACTTAACTTTACACATTTTTTTATAATGTCTCTCTAAAATTTATCGGTGGCACAGTTAAATATATTTATTTCATTAATAGTTAATATAATTCATTTCATTCATAGAAATGTATGTATATGCATTTATGACATATCACATGCATTTATGCACAAATATGCAAAATACCCGCAACCAAATACTTTTTTTCAGCATTCACTTGCTAAGAAACAAATAGTCTTAGTCGGTGCTACCAGATAGATAAGGACAACCACTACTGAATGAATGGAATTTGATAGTCTTTTGTCCTTGTCTCTGCTAGCGCTAGTTTTAGTACACGTAACGAAAAAACTCGGCTTTCGGATAAACATTCGTCGACAATAACAAAAGCAAACGCGAAACAAAAACAACGAAAGACGAAAAACATAAAGAAGTAAAAGAGGAATCACAAAGATAATTGAATTTCGGTGGTTTCGAAGACGAGGCGCGCAGCGAAGGAAACGAAGAACGAGAAAGAGGAAGAAAGGCTCGCAACAAGTGGAAGGATTTGAAATGTAGCGCGTCGGATTGGCGAGGCTGGGAGGCGCGAGGCGATTGGTCGAGGCCGGCTGGTGTAGTTACATGACAACCGTCGGTGCCCCGGCCGGCGGCATTCGGTTTGGTGAACCGACTGTTTCCCCACGATCATTCATTCACGGTGCACGATGCCGTGGAGTGCGTGAAGAAACAGTCGGCCGCTGTCGGACGGACGGACCGCGCATAACTCACGTCGCCGGCGCACGCTCGCCCAACGAAATGCCGCGTTGCCGCAACTTTGCCCGCAAACTTACGCGCCCGTTCGCCGCGCCGTGAATCCCTTTTCCGTCGAGTGCCAGTGTCGCTTGGTGCGCCGAAATACAAAAGTCAAACGAAAAAGGGACCGAGACTGTCGCTCGGTTATGTGATCGATCCTCGAACTGGAGACTTGTTCAAACGAGACTCGCGATCAAAATTTGTGTGATATTGTTGTGACTGTGCCACTTCGGCCGAGGAGTTGCCTTGTTTAATGGTTAATATCCACAATAGTTCGCCTCTCGTACGTTTTATTACAACTTTCGTAAATTGCTTGCTCACGTCTGGTTGTCGTTCGAATTTTATCATAGCCGATTGATTTTTTAATTGAAAAAATATTTGTATACGTATAATGAATTGTATAGAAAAGTGGTGCATGGTTTTTTTGTTTCTGTCACGCACGCTCTAAAAAGAAATGTCTTCAAAGTGTTTTATTTAAAAACATCTACATTCATTTGCAAATTTTCATTGAAAAGTGTTTTGCAGTAAAACTTTGGTGTCTTTGCAGAAAATACCGAAAAGACACTTGTTTTCCAGTGTATTAGATTTAATGCTTATAACATGGTCTAACGTACGTTGAATTCAGTTGGTCTTGTACAGATTTTCTAATAATTCAATTAGTAAAATAATTTCGCTTCTCAATTGTTCGATCATTTTGAGTTTAAATTAAGTCTAAGCGTCTCAAACTACGTAAACATAAGTTTATCAAACAAATTTCTATAATCTTCTCTGGTTTTGAAATGAAATGAAACTTTGTGAAAAGGAAGTTTTCAAGCTAATTGAAATCAAAAGTTTAGTAATTTTCAATTACTTGCAATAGTGAAAGAAGTTATTTAAAACTGCTTAACCCTTTATTTTAAATAGTTTTCAAAGACTTCTTTTTGCAGTGTGGCGACTGAGTCGTGACTATAACTCTCTCAAAAATTCGGTGTAAGTTCAAAGTTGCCTATGTAATGACGTATTTACTCGTTTTGGTGAAATTTATACGGTATGAACGACAAAGTGTTAAAGCAGATCGAAGGTATAACATTTCTGAGTTAAAAAGTATAATTTCTTACTTTTCGTTGACTTTAACATTTTTATTTCCTTAATAGTGACATTATTAAACCGTCATCGTTTACACCGAATTTTTTCCTATTTTTAATGCTTATTTTTAACACTGGGTTTAAAGCATTTACGTTTTTTTGCCATTGTACTTTTTTTTTGC
The DNA here is from genome assembly GCA_022817685.1 of Aradophagus sp. ZL-2020. Classification (NCBI taxonomy): domain Eukaryota; kingdom Metazoa; phylum Arthropoda; class Insecta; order Hymenoptera; family Scelionidae; genus Aradophagus; species Aradophagus sp. ZL-2020. Next base: position 15,480 of record JABFOV010000223.1, read on the forward strand.
TAACAATGTTTTTTGCCAGTAAACTATTAGTTATTAAATCGCGCAAAAAAGTGCAATTTAAATTAAAATGCAAATACCGCATTAACTTGCAGCCGCGTTTTAATATCCAAATAAAATCTTGAGCAATTTTTACAATCACAACATCCGTGAGCCGTGCCACTAATCTTGACATTTCATTAATTAGCGCCCGATAAACTAATCCTCGCTGCGACATTGCAAGTTGTGATAACGATAATTACAAAACTGCATTAATGGAGAATTCTAAAGGCAAAAATGGCCGAAAAGTACGCGATCATTTGTCTTTATCATCGATAGAACGCACAAAGTAAAGCAGTTGTGGAAGCTCGTGCGAAAGTAGCGTACAACTATAGCGGCGAAGTATCGATCAAATAAAACGTCAATCCAATTCAAATAAATGCAAACTTCGAAAACACTTTGATTTTCCAGACTTTACGATTTCACTGCAAACTAAACTTAAACGTCATTTCGTCACATTTTTACGTTTGAGACACCAAAAGTGTCGTAATTTGTTATAAAACGGAACGCTTGGTATCTCAACCATCAAAAATGTCTCAAAATGGGACACCAAATTTTACAGTGTTCCTATTTCCATCATTCAATTGATCGACCAACAATTTCCCGGCCGATGAAACATTGAATCGAAAGGAAACGTCGATGCTCCGATTGTCAATAATTGCAAGTCACTTAATTTGTCAGCGTTAATTTCGCGACGTTAGACGTAGATTAAATATTTATCGTGCCGGAAATATGACATTAATCTTCGACTATTTCCGGGAGATAATTTACCGCCGTTCGCCACAGCGAAACCAACCATAAAAGCACCTCGCCCGTTCCACACGCTTATATCGCGTTACTGCGAAATCATTGCACGGTCACTTTCACGGCGACCGCGGGCTTCGGGCCCGTTTTCCCGCTGCTTTTCCGACCGATCTCGTCTTTTTCGCGCCTTCTTTCGTCAACGCCCGCGCTTTCTCCCGACACGAACCCTTCCTCCGTCAACCTTTTCTCCGTTATTTTTCCTCCTTTGTTTCCCTTTTCGTTCCTTTCGCAACCACCCGAATAACTCAATTACGGCAATAAACGAAAAAAAAAAAGCGGCCGGCATAAAACAATAAAAGCCGGGTAAAGAATGGTTTTCCGTTTGCTCGCAGCGTAAAAAAAAAAGAGAAAAAAAAAGACGCGTTTTATTGATATTTGTACACGAGGTGTGTTTGTAAATGAAAAGGATGTACCGAGCGCGCGCAACTTTCCATAATCCTCTTTTGTCGGCGTTATCTTTACATCTGTTGCCGCTTCTCCAACACGCTCGTCAGTTTGAGCGGCATCGACTCCCGAACATTGTCCCCGACATCCGATCGAACATTTATGACCGATTCGCATGAAGATAGCGCGGCGGACACGGTAGTGAATAGGCGGCGCGATCGGCCGATCGCGATTGCACGGATCAAATTTCATCCATCTTCGCGCAAGGTGAACGCCGCTGTCAGCGTGGCTCGCGTGTAAGGTTACCCGACCAGTTGCTTCCACGTACACTTTCGGTTAACTAATTAAAGGAAAACATCAATGACCGAACAAGTCGCGAAAACGAAAAGTCTCATTCAAAACGGATGTTTTTCGTTGGCTTTTAAAATGGACTGTGATAACAACACTCCTAAACTGTAAACAACAGTAAAAGGAGTGTCGGTACATTTTTGTCACGCTCTTTTTGAATTAAAAATGTGACATCTTAAATCAAGGCAGATATCATGATATTTTTCCAAGATTAGTTGATAGTAAATTTTGTATGATAATGTTTGATCATACTTCACAATATTATTAAAGCTATACTTTATGTATTTATTGTATTATATTTATTATGTTACCCCCGAAACCAACGGCGACCCGGTTTTAACGGCAATTGAATATAAATCGTGCACTAATCGTCGGAAATTTCGGCGCAGTAAATATTTTAATTGATCGGCCGTTCGGGACAAGAAACGGCGCCCCCTGATAATCCAATCAAAAGTCCATAGCCCGGCAAAAACGCCGAGCCCGGCAATGACACGAGGAGCGACTGAACTAGATTCTTTTTATCTCGGAATTGAGTCCTTTTTCGGGCACATGCTTGATTGCATTATTTGTAAAAAGTAATGAACGACGCACGAGGAGCGGCGAGCCGACGCGTGAGGTCCGTCAGCTATTTAAGAATTTCAGCGGCACGGGAAAAAACGTTCAACTACGCGCTCGCCGAGCGTGGCGTACCTAAGATGAAAAACTATGTCTCCCCTTGCCCCCTCCCCCTTTTCCGTACATCAAACCGAACGGGTTCGCAATGCGGGGCATTATTTTATAAGCCTCGCGCTTGTCTCTATTACATTTCGAGCATTAATTAACTGAATTTTAATCGAAATGCATGATATGCACGTGCAGCAATAAAACTACATTTAATTGATTCGAAATTCAAGGCATCAGGCGCGCGGAGTGGTAAGCACGTTGAATTAACATCGATTTTGTTCAAAGATGTACGTCGGAGCAATTTTTTTATCGAACGTATTAATGCGGTGAAAATAAGTTTGACTTTTGAGAATGGGATTTCTTTTGAGTTTCAAATGTTAAAGGATGTGGTTAAAAAAGCGCTCGTGTCATCGTGCACATTGTTCGCAACAAGAGTGGTCCGAAAAATATGAATCTCGAAATCAAAGTGTTACAATTTTGTTTCAATTATGTTTGATTGAAGCAACACTTGCATTGTTGCGAGATTTTGTAACATTCGTTCAAAATTTTGTAAAGTTTATAAATTCGGACGCAACAGTAATTTTCGTGAACGTTATTCGGAAATTAATATCCGAAAGTGGACTATTTTTTATTTTAATCCACTTATTACGACAATAATTCACTTATTATAAGTTGATATTTTTACTGTTTCAAAAGCTCACATTAGTACTTACACAGTATTTCACAGCTGTCTATCGAGTCGCCCTTTCGCGAAACAATAATATTACGTTGCACAATCGCACGGCGATTCATAAAATGCAGGTATTTAAACGTCGTCGTGGATGCAGTGCCAACTGCGGAGTCAGTAAAATAGCGCGAATATTAATGTTACGGTCGAAGTGTGAACACTCATTGTTGCCATTACAATCGTTATTAAATTCGATCGGGCGCTGCTGTAAATTTCACGCCTCGGCTTTTTGCGCTTGTAAAACAATAACTTACTTTAGCGCAACTTTACACCCTAAACGCATTCCGCGATTCAAAGGCGACGTCCGTTGCACAACAGTGCAATCTCCCACGAAAAACGTATTCCCCTTCTACGTGTATATCGCATTACAGAAACTCAGCCAGCGACAACCATGCATTATCATTCGACATTCGCCTGATAATAACATTCCACTGAAAGATACAAATTCGCTGAATCAAACCGACTGACGAGCCCCTGTAAAAGGAAATCAGGTTGCAAAGTATTTGAGTTCTTTTGGAGGCGGGTTACTTTTCGCATGAAAAATATGTAGTTTTTTCGCAAAGTTGATTTCGTTGAATAGCTCGTTTATAGTGTATCAGTCTCTCATTTTAAAATTTATAAGTAGTGTTTTTTTTTTTAAGTATTTTGAAAATTTTTGATTGCCAATCAATGATAATTAGTATTCATGTGTTTCAATAAGTTTATAACTGTAATTGACATTAAGCAAATATTTGATAAATTTTTCGTTAAATTTTGTATACTTCTAATTACTTCTCACAATTGGAGAACTGTTGCAGTCAGTTAATCTACATTGCTTCTTGAATGTTCCCCTTATTTCGATGAAAATTGTTGATGAGTATTGGCGATAATCGAAAGTACTGTTCCAATCGAAATTACACACTCCGTGGAATTTTGAAAAATCACGTAACACGAGAATAACAATACGGACGATAAATCAGGACGGAATAGTAAAAAGTGTTGCATGCTTTAAAACGGAGTACAAGCATTCAATGAATACATTTTCTATGTAAAATTGCGGCGAAGTGTTGTGCGATTTCCAAACTATTTTGCATTCTTGCAAAATTTATCGCCGCGAAATTAGAAAGTCCATTAGAATTGAATTTCGTTGCTGACGCGTCTAAATGTCTTAACGTAAGTTTTATTTTCTCCTGCCGAGACAAAACCCACTTGTAAACGATTGTAAGTTGACAAGACTCAGAGGCTTGAAATTAAAGTTTTAATAAAGCAAAGAAAACATTATGGATACCAAGCTGACCATTTTGAGATACATATATCTTCCCATTTTTTAATAATTCACTGTAAATTTAAAAATGGAAGTTCTACATTGGGGGATTTTTCTTTCCAATTATCGATATGGACTACATGAAAGTGTCGAGAGAAAATTTTTCCCACGATTATATTATTGAGACAGAAATTAGCGTAATGAAGCGACAAGTGCGAAACAACGGCTGGGAGTATGAAACGAGCACAGACTGGCGCGCGATGTCGATTTATTTAGTGGGTAGGCCGACTACTCAAGGGCCTCGTTGTTTTAAGCACCGACCGCGAGCATCGCGTCCAAAGTAAAGGTCTCTTTGTTCGCAGCCGATGTATAATTCTCCCCCATTCAGAGTACGAGCGCGCAAATCGTTTTTTCAGCCGCGATTCGTTGATGCACAAGCAAAACGGAGCTTAGCACTGTTCATCAAAGAGGCTTAAGTTTCAATGTCTGAGGATTGTGCGTTCGATTTACTCTGACAAAGTGTATCCTCCGAAGAATCAACGCGCGCTCGCCTTAAAAAAACCGTCGCTTTTCGACCGCTCCTTTCGGCATTTCCTCCGCGATTCAGCTTACTTTCCATCGGTGTTTTCGTTCTAAAAATATGTATCGATATCGTCGAAGGGTTTGTCGGATTAACTTATTATTTTTACTCTGAAAGGCTTTTCGGTTTGATTGTGTGAATTCGTGAAAAAGTGGTTTTCATGGAATCTCGAGGATGTATCGATACTTTATGGTGAATGAGTTTTAATAAATCTATTTGGAGATGACATTATCAATGTATACTTGTTCTTCTTTCCTGTCTTCAACAAGTTAAGTTTCAAAGCTTTAGAAAATAACTTTCAAATAATGCGACATGACATTAAACCGACTGATCTTCAGGTCAACATTTGTTAAAATGTTAGAATTTTTATTACGTCTTGTTTCGTAAGTGTGAGATGTACAATAATCTTCAATTCATCAATTAGAATTACTGTTTTATTACTCCGTTTGGAATTTCTGTTTGTTTTCCCTTTTTATCGTGCTTCGCAGTAAAACCATTAAAAATTCAGTAGTGAGATTTCTATACGCCAGCGACGTTTCACGCTTGTAATAACATCGGCAAAGAAAATAAAGAAAGTCTCGTCAGACGTGCATCGCAAATTATTCAGCATTCATGTAAATCCATCAATCATTGTTCGACTTCGATTTAAAAACAGACCATAACTGTTCGTCTCAATTTCCTTTTTTTAACAACATCGAATCATAATTATCACAGCATTGAACCAACGCGCTTCGTTGATTTTAAAATATCTGTCGCATTTCCGTGTAATGCAAGTATCAATAGTTACAATTAACAAGGATATTAGGTTGACCTTTAAGGTGCATTCATAACTTGTTTTTTCATTCGTGAAAAGCGACATTGAAACCACTTTTGACATTGACGCGCAACATTCCACCTGTTCGATGCATCGGCCGGAGCGTGGACCAATTTTTCGGCTTGACCTTGAAAAATGCGCAGCGGCGTTCAAGTGGCTCTCGGTTCGCGGCGATAAAAGCGAACGATATTAAGGAATAATAAATGACGTAACGAGGCCTAGGAACGGCTTGGCCGTAAAACGCGCGTAAAGCCGAGCCGAGGACGCGATCGCGCGGCCTCAAACAAGCGTATCGGCGTTTTGAGCGATTGATGGCCGAGCGGAGGAATATAATTTGAAAGAGCGAGCTACGAATTGCCAACAAAGGGTTACTAAAACGAGCTCGCTCGGCGGATCCTTCCAGGTTAATGGTCGAGGCTGAATTCTGCACGGCCGCCCCCGCCTCCCGCGAATTTCCCCTATTTATATCCGCCAGTGCTCGAAGACTATGGGAACGCTGAATTAAACGTTCCAATAGACCACACACGCTTCGCCCGAAATCAATCCCCGGCCCATTCAAATTCGCGCGCGAATAACGCTCTTCCGCGCAAATTTGCACGGCCCGTAAATCATACCTTATCTTGTTTGCCCAAGTACACTTCGGCAAACAAGTTTTCGCGGCCGATCCCGGCCTTTCTTTCCGTCCTTTTTTCCCCCTCCCCCTCTCTTCGTTCGTCTTCCTTCGTCCACCTTGGCCGCTCTTTTTCGTCTCGTTTCAATTCGTTTCGCCGAACAACGGCCGAGAAAGCGTTTGGCTGTCGGGTCGTTGAAAACGGAAATTCACCTCGGACAAGTGAAAAATTGCCTGCTCTCGCGCGAAGCGCCGAGTTGATTTTTGATACGCAATTGAAGAAGCTATTGCCTTGATATTTCATTTCGTTTTGTTTGTTTATTCTACGATCGAATTAATGAGTCGCGTCGCTTAAAACATTTGCAGTTACGTGTTTTAAATATACTTTGAAAACAAATAATGGAGGGGTCATCTAGAACTTTGGAAAAAATATCGATTTTCAAATTAATACGACTTTGTTAATTTTTATCATACACACTTTAAACTTAAAGTAGTTTGAGGACAAAATCGTCAAATTTAAGAATCTTGTGTCGAATGGTTTTTAGCTTGTAACAGATGGCGCTGTAAAATTTATCAACATCTGTAATTTTGCGAAAAGCAAATTTGCAAAACAAAATTATATTCAAAATAAAAATTTTAAATTAATTCAGTTTTCGAAAAATGATTTTTTTCACTTTCTAATATCAATACCTTATTATATTTCAATGAAATTATTGATTAAAATGATACGTTCGGCGATGTCAAATTTGGTTACAATGTAACATCGTAAACATTTTACGAGATCATTATCAGAGTTACGAGAAAATCGTTAGAGTTACGATATTGGCCGTTTCTGCATTACCTACTTTTCTTAGTTTATTAACTTTAACAAATCATACGACGACACTTAATTCTTCGGCACAAAAATATAAACATGAATATATTCTACGAGTTTCGCAATCAATGCCGTACTAAACTTTACAGCTCCAACATTTTTGTCGGCGATCAACTTTGCGCGAATGCGACTGAAAGTTGATCGAACAAATTTTCTACCTACGTCGACACGCATCGGCGTAAAAGTGGGGTAAAAAAGGGGGGTTGCCTTAAGGTTATTAGGTGTTTTATTGCCGCAGCGCTATCCGTCGATCGTCCACGGTAGTTGGTTGTCATTTCCTCTAAGTGCCATTGAACTATTTGCAAGCCATAAAAGAATTTCTTGCGCGGCTTTACCGTTGGCCAATTTATTGAAATCTCGTATAATTTGCCGATCCTAAAACAGCAGTTCGTATACCAGTTTTCTCGCAAATTAACCGAGGCAATGCGTCGCGAATAAGTCCGTTTTTTGTCCCCCGACTAGCATCTTCGTTAATGAAAAGAATACTGTTAACGGTTCGTTTTCGAAGGGCCATTTTATAGCGTTCAGCTAGAGAAATGAACAAAGCTATAAAACGTTTCTTGTTGAAATCAAACAACCAGTAGTATTTTACATACAAATTATAAACAATGATATATAAATGCATTATAAATACAAAAGTCAATAATAGATTTATTCGGTCCTGGTTTTTCTAGCGTTTATATGTACTTTTACTTACAGCATTAATTTATAAATATATATACACGGCTAAAAAAAAACTAAAAATTATTATACTAGTTATGCAACTTTTTCCGTATACCTATTCGACAATGATTTAATAGGAATGTCATAAATATCATAAACTATAGACCATCGGAATTAATTGACAAGTATCGCCGAATGACAATAGTATGCTTTGCGGCATGAAATGCAAAAGTATGCACGAAAAGTTATAAAGTGGCCGATATAGTTTATTTTAACTTGTGGGAAAGAGCGGCGCTGTTTAGAAGCCTCGCTAACAGTCCGTAATGCAACGGTCGAAGGATGGCAATTTCTTCAGAAAACGACCCCAGGTTCCCACAGTAACTTCTCAGTTGTTGAGAAATGATCTAAAATTACTAAAATTAACTTCAATGCAGATGCACTTTTAATCCCGCAATTCCTTTATTCCGTGCACAACTAGTTTGAATATTTATATAGAAAAGAAGTTGAAGAAAAATACCGAAAGACGAAGAATCTCACGTTATACGTTCGAACATTAATTTTATCAGTTTACAGCATAGAAAGACATAGGTCTGTTTTATGTATATGCACATTTTTTATTTGTAGTATCGATAGTTAATCGATAAAAAATTCGATAATTAATAAAAGCATGCCTTTTAAATTTATTTTGTTAAACTAACTTTTTGTCGTGTAACGTAAGACTATTTCCACACATACTCGCGGAACGGAGCGCGAACAAAATCAAGCGATAAATAATTCGGCGCAAACGTAACAATAATGCGTATTCATTGCGTCTTTCGAATCAAGACACTGCGTCCTAAATCACTCGTAACGTTTGAAATAAACGCCCGACGCGAGCGCGGTGAATCGCGATGTGCACGTCTCACGCTTCTCTTTTCCGCGTCGTTGTGCAATTTCGAGCGTCACACCGAAGCAATGCAATCATTGTCGCTTTGAAAATCCCCGCCGCGTTTCAAAGAGGCGCGCTTTCGCTCGCGTCTTATCCGCGTTAAATCGATTTGTCGATCAATTAAACGAATCACCATTTTTCCGAGAAATTTCAGCGCTTCGTGAAAACGATATTGGCGCCTCGATTGAAATGCAATACTCTTATTTAATTTTCGTAAATTTCAAGTTTTGTTTTAAATATGCCATAAAATCTCCGTTATCGAGATACATGTATGGTATAAAAAATTTAATAGAACGTTTTCAAGATAGTTTATTGAAGGTGTCAAAATTTATGGATATAAAATAATAAACAACCTCAACAACTCATGTTAGAATTATTCAAATTACATTCTTTGATGTTTTAATACTTCGATATTCAATGAGTCTAAACTGTCACATTTTAACCCATCCTTTGGAAACATCTTTTTTATTAAGTACGCAGTCGAATATTCTAAAAAAATGGACAAATTTTAAAATTCATCAAATTGTTTGTTATACGACTACCGAATATCTTTAAAGCTCGTTTATTCAAATTGAAGAGAAAAAATTCCTTTAACTATCAACGCGTCCGTAAAAAAATGTAAGAAAACCACGTTTTAAAATCACAACTGCGTTGGCCGGAAGGAACTAACTTTGTTGCTGACACAACTCGTGTCGGTTCAACTATTATCCGGCAAACGGTAAACCAAGGGGAATCAATTAGATTATTCAATCGGCTCGGGCGTAGCGAATGTTGGTGTATAATTATAATTTCGCTGGAAAGGCGAAAGGTGGGGCGCAAAGATGGCGCTCGGTTATGAATTAATTTTCATGTAAGATGAAACGAGACGAGGCGCTGAGTGGCCGCGAACGTGGGTGTGCGGTGCATCGCCAGGTGTTCGGCTTCAAGCCCGGGACAACGCGCGCCGGAGCGTAACGGCACTCGCTCTTTTATCTCCTCGGCCGGCTCGTAACCGAGCGTTTTCCGCCCGGCGCTTGACGTGCACTGCCATTTGCGTGTCCGCCAATTTCATCGTCGCTTCAACGCTTGCGAGCGAGCGAGCGAGCGAGCGGCTGTTGCACGGGCCGACGGAAATAAAAGCGACTCGCGCCATTTGTAATTCCTCGTCTCGGGCGGATCAAAACGATGTTGATAATTAAATTAGTTGTAATGCGTCCTGCCTTTTTCCACAAAGGGACGTAATTACTGGGCAGCGGAGGAAGTGCTTTATGAGAGCGTCTCTCGCTGCTTTCCCTTGCAGCTTCGATCGCATTTTTATGTATTTATTATTTTTCCATCATCCTTTGGTTTTGTTGCTTATTCAACTTATGAAGTAAGAAAGAAAGGTCGAAAGAAAAGTTGGACAAAAGTAAGTGGAAAGAAGTAAAAATCAGTAAAAATGTTATATTTTGTATTTATATATTATATTTTATATTTTGTATCTAGATTTAAAGTCTACGGTCGATTCATTTTATCAACAAGATTGCGAAAAATAAACGAAAATATAGTTACTTATCAGGTTTAATAATCAAAACGATGGAAAAAATGTATTTAAAATACACTTGAAACAAATTGTTTTTCAATGTAGTTTTGTTATATGATTGTAAATTCTGATACGATAAAATTTGTGTTCCATAATTTATAATTGTTTTTAAATATTCAAAGAATGTATGGTAAACATACATATTTTGATCAATTTACAAAAATTCGTTGAATGATAATTCTTTCCACTTAAAACTTGACGAAATATTTGTTCACTTTCACGATCATTGTTTACTACAATGAAATAAAACGGGACAAATATCTGTCGTCGACGACAACAAATTTAAGAGGTGTAAAATTTCAATTACCGAAAGAAAAAGAAAAGTAGGCGAAATAAAAAGGTGGAAACTCGGATTATTTTCGAGGAATCCAACGAAAAAAGTTCACAATAAATGGAAACCTTGTAAAAACAACGCTAATGTGGACGAAACGTGCTGTAAAAATCGTTCGACAAATCGAAATAATATTTTTCCTCTTTTTTCGATTTCTCCACGACACGGCACTTTTTTACGGAAATAAATCTTAAAACGTCTTTCCAGACTATTTTGATATAAAAATATATTTATACAGGTAGTCAGATGCGCGCCAACGTTCGAAGAAAAATATCGGTATTGAAATTGAATTCTCCCTCACGAATCTTTGTGTTTTCATAGTAAATAATGTCCATGCTTTTCGTTAAGCATGGGAACCATTTGAAATATGACCGTTTCATAAGTACTCGTATTATTTCAAAACTAATAACAATTACTCGTAATTTCTATTCAAACAGCGCGCCTACGCAGCAATCTTTTTAAAAAAAACTTTGTTTAAAAACTTACCGATCCATCAGGCAACGCCCGAATCGAGCCGGAATAGCCCAAGTTATTTGAGAAGTAAAAATGAAAACGTAAACATCGCCGCAAAAGCAGGTTGCCGGGCAAGGTTAGAAAGAACGTGGCGTCCTTTTTTCCTTCTATCGCTGTCCCTCGGCCCACCTGTGACTACCTGCGAAGCTGCTTCATATAAAACGTAACACCGTAACTTTCGTCTATCACAGTCGAACGAAATTCGTTGTTATCTTGAAACAAACAAAAAGTAGACAATTAAACAAGGATTAAATTTAATATTTGTAAATACAATGACAATGCAATTGCAAATTGGTGTTGAAATTAAATTTTGATTTGATCAAACGAAAGTTTATATATAATTGCGGTCAAAATTGAAATACAAAAAATCCAATTTTACAACTACTATTATAATGAACAAGAAGTTTCGTTCGTATATAATATACGAGTTTGATCTTAGAAAAATTATTGTACAATTTGTATTTATAAATTGAAAAAAACCGACAAAAAAAATTAGACAAAATTATAAAAGTTAGGTAAAGTAGTTGATAAACATCAATATTGATATATTTCTCTTAAAATGAAGAGATTTTTCAACGAAAACAGAACATGTTTTCATTAAAATTTGTCTTACTTTGAACCCATATATTATGTACGTACGGAACTTCTTGTACACCTATTATATTACTAGACTAGTTTTTGGAAAACTATTAAAATTATCAACGGATAAGAATTATATTCTAATTCTCCATGCCGAATTTCGTAATGAAAATTATTTTTAATTTTCTTCCGCTATAAAACGCAACTACAATTGCCAGATGTACCATTACCGGGTGCAAAAGTACCGCCGACTGTTACAATTCGCCACAAATTGACAGTCTCTCGTTGATTTTCGCGAAAACGCGCCCCGAGATTCAGCCGTTGTTGCATTAACGATTCCGGCCACACGGACCACCGTAAACCGTTCGTCGGACGATCCGATCGAGGATTCAGGCAAACCGCAACAACGCAGGACCGTTTTTCCGCCAGCGACAAACAGTCCCGGCGCATGTTCTCGCCGAGTTTGTCGTGAAACAATGATTCCCGCGGCTAAATCGCCGGCTGCGAATAAAATTAATCACGCGATTTCACGTGGCGCGGCACGCTAAGCGAACCAGTTTGTTTCTTGTCGTAAAATAAAAGCCGGGATATGAATTGAGCGGCGCAAATGAAAAGGTATCTTCCGCCGCGCGTCCCACTGCTTTCGTCGTGCCTCTTTTTTCATCCTTTTTCTTACCTTTCTTTTCTCCTTCTTTTTCTTACTTTTTTCCACGTCTTTACACATTGTCCTTATTATTATTCGCAGGCGTCTTTACGAAAGGACAATATAGTCGTAAGTCTCAATACATATATTCATAAACGCAAGACACATATTACGCGTATGCGCGAGGCCGCCGTAACATTAAAAAGGCAGCCTTTGTAGCTTTGCGGTATTATGCCGCATGAATGGCCAATGACTTTGTGGCTAATACAAGTCTCACGTAGCCCGGGATAGAGACTTTACGTGCATTTATGTCTCCCGCCCAACGATTTGTCACCAATTTCCCGCTAGTTTCGTTTTGTCTTCCCGCCACTCGAAACGTGCCTCTTGAATCAATGCTATCGCTGTCCCGCAATTATTCACATGCAAATAACTTTCGACGTTTCCTTTACGTAAATACGAAAAAGTAAGATTCTCTTTTTTCGTAGCCAACGCATCCTTTTCTGGATCGTGCGACAAATCCATTTTTCTTTCAGTCCAAAACACTTGTTATCTAGTTTGCAAATTTTTCAGACAAATTAGTGTGTTCATATCACAACGACAAATTTATTTATATTAATTTAATTTAATTATATAATGAAGATAATTTTATTATACAATTTATTCTATCGAAATAAGTCTTCGTTCAGGCAATTCATTAGAGGTTTTGAATAAGAATTTAGAATAAATTATAAAACAATTATGTAGATGATTGTTTTGTTGTTTCTTTATTTACGATATCGATTTATCGAGACCGATGAGCCGGCTCTCAAGAGTTGATCGATCGCGAGAGTAAAAACGTTCCACGTAATCGATCTATTTCGGCGTCGAAACTAATCGCTCGCGCCTGGACTCGGTTAACTCGGAAAGATCCGAGGCCACGTGTAGGACTATATATCTGGGAACGACGTTAATTGGTGGATTACTTGGCGCGGAGTGCATACGTTTCACGGAGTGACTCGCGGCGAAGCCAGAGCGGCTGGGAAGTGCCGCGCGGCGGTGTACCGTTTGCCGAGCGTTGAATAAAAAAAGAAAGAAAAAAGGAAAAAAAAAGGAACGAGGAAGTCGGCACCGAAATTACCAAACCCTCGGAGGCAATTACTCCACGGCCAAGTGGATCAACGCGGTTCGTTAGACGCGGTTTATTCTAATCAAGGTTACGCGAAACGTATTTTCCAGTGGGAACTTGCGGCTTTCCAGTTAACTCGTCTCTGGTTTTAATTGCCGTTCTAAGTAAAAGTCTTCATTTCATAACGCAGCTTCGCGCACCCAAATGAGTAGTTGAAATCACTAACTAGATAGTGGAATTAGATTGCTGTAATTGAGATGTTTGATTCAGCCGAGGTGATATTGAAAGCAAGTATCCAGATGGTAAATCAGGATCGACGCTTCGTTGCGGTCAACGATGATGCTATCGAGATATTTCAAGGAAGTATCTACTATGTAGAGATAGTCGAATTTACTGACCGCGATATCAAAACAGTCTTATAGTAAATTAATTAAACTGTCTGTTTTTATCAGCAAATTTTCAATATTCGATTTTGGATGAAGTAACAATTGTCATTTACTAAATTTTGGCACGTTATTAGAATATAGAAGTTGAAACTTCTTATTCGATTATGAAAAAATGTTTGTTTGTTTCGTTGATCAAAAAGATGTTATTTCATGAAAATACGCGTTTCAAATTTTCGAAATCAGTACAAGCGTGTCAGCTACGAATGCTCAACGCGAAATACGCATGCGCGACGTTTCCGGTCCCGAACTCTTGCCTCCATAAAGAGTCGCCTGTATCTGCAATCTTATTCCTACGTACAAATCAAATCAATATCTACTTTCCCATCAGAAGTGCAATTTTGCGGAATTCCTTTCTGACCTATCCGAGCGCAATTAAAATAAAAGCAAAGAACAGCGTCGGGTCCATTTGGATATCTAAAGTTCGCGATAGGCGCCTATTTCTTAAGTCAGTTACACTTCCACCCGAAGTGATTTCCCACAAGTTCGTGGCTGCTCTTTGATGTTATCTCGTGGATTCCTATAAAACGAAAGTCAACATTAACAGTCAAACAAGTTTAAGTAACAGTTCATGGAAGTGTGCCTTTGCGTGTAAACACACCGGCTACTAACTGTTCATTGGCACACAGGTTGCCGAATCTTTTCTCCGTCCCCTTTCGTAGGAGTAGGAAATGTCTCGGGAAAGGGGGGGAGGGCGAAGAAAAGAAGAGGAGAAGAAAAAGAAGAAGAAGAAAAAGTGTTCGCTTCCCGACATTAATTAGGAAGAATGGCCAAGTAACGAGGCATCGTTCACTTCCGATATCGCAGTCCGAGTCATGTGGGTGGTGGTCATGTAAACTCGAGCGCTCGCAAAAATGCTTTCGTGGTACACCTGACTGTTCGATTTGGCGAAACACTCGGGCCGATTATCCGATTAAACCCGCTGTTGGGAGTTTTGAATCAATTAAGATTAAAACGAACCAACTGCGATGCTTATAACTTTTCTCCAATTGCCCGCTCGCTCGTTTCGTTGGCCGATTCTTTCCACTTTTAAGTGTCCATAAAATCGGCCGAGATATGCGACGCTGCTCAGGTCGGCGCGCACGGCCAAGAAGGATTCGCTCTGACGGTAATTGCTTTTTTCAGATTAATGATCGAATGTGGAATATTTTAATAATCTACTGAGTTCCTTCAACTGATCGAGACGTATTGTTGCTTCGGACATATTCAATATCGTTGAGCAATTAAAGAAATCTGAATTGTGTCGCGGTGGAGATTACAAAAAAGCTGTAAAATATTTCCGAAAATTGATATTCAAAGTGAAATGTTAAATATGATTCAAAGTCTCGTATACTGTATGTTTTTTATGTATATAAATCAGTTTTTTTTATAATTGGTGATTATTAAATAAATGATACAGAATTAAAAATGACGTTCATCGTAGTAAAGAAACTAAATTAACACGCGTAACACGAAAATTATTCTTACAGGAAGTTCCTGGTTACCGTTACTCAATTGCTTTTGATTTAGAGGACAACTGCATTCTAATGCTTTCTTGTTAGAATTCTAAGACTTCTGAAGTCACTTTTACAAATACTTATTACAAACATAACATAACACTTATTACAAATGTTATATAAAGTATCTCTGGAACGAATCAACACAATCCCGTAAATTTTTCATTTTGGATGGAGTAACTTCAAGCATTTCCTACATGGATTAAAAACTCCAAAGTAAAAACGTTATCAATGAATGTGCAAGAAGTTTACAACGTTCATTTGCAACGAAACTTTAATAATCATTTCGTCCATCGACAAGCAAAATCAGAACTTAAATTTATATCAGCGCGATATAAAATGAAACAATTAAATTTTTCGTTCACTTTCGTCAGACGTATATCTTTCTATATTGAAAATTTATGGACTTTGGAATTCGTTGCAAACTTCCTGCACGTATCCATAAATTATGAAGCATCGATTTTGTAAAATAATTCTCAAATTGTTTAGCGATCGCTGGATTATTTTACGAGTAGCAATTTAATAATAAAGATAAACTATTGAACGAGATCTTAGTGAGTCGACTGAAAAGTGAACGTTCGACCGCGGAATAATGAAAACATAAGATGCGCGGGGGCGAGCAAAAGCGCGCGTCAACTTGTGAGTCCGGACGGCATCGCTGGTCTCTTTATATTTGTATAACCTTTCTACCGAATAAAATATGTTAAAATATTTGGCCGTAATTTTAGCGCTGGCGCATCGTTGGCAGGCGGCGCGGGCAGCGAAGCGCGGCCGATTGAAAGGCGTGCACCGACGGTTTGAGTGGCGCTGAAATTTATGTGACAAACGTCGGGCCGTGCTTTCTCCGCAGCGAAAAATCGCAGGAATGCTGCCGTTTGATCGCTCGGCGTCATTTTCGCCAATAATTTACGCTCGTCGAAGCGCGTTGTTTGTTTTTGCGGCGCGCGCAGCCGCCGCAAAGCTGTGATTTCGGTGATTTATGCGCCGCGCGCGTCGAGCCAGGACGTCCGAGGCCAACTCGTGTAATTGACGTCGTAAATAAAAAATAGTCCCCGCGAGGAGTTATTAACATAAATATAATTCACGTCCGAAAGAAGTAATCGACCATTGGAGATGAAGTCCGAGGAGCAATCGTCTTTTCAGCCGCTCAAGGTGGAGCATTGTCGGCCCGATATTTTAATGAACCTGCGTAAAATATTATCCGAAATTTACGATAGTTATGAATATATACGACGGCAAAGCCGACGGCCATCTTTGCATGGAAAAATGTTAATCGCCTTTTTAAACGAATCCGAATAGTTGTGGCCGAAATAAAAATGATTGCATTTTTGCTTGCGCAGTCAAGTTTACTGACATTTCGATGACGGGTAATCTAGGTTTTCGCGGAGTTCCGAAATCGAATCAAAACGAACAATAAATTTGTATAACTATAACATTTGTTGTTTTTATATAAGGAGAGTATATTTCAAATTAGGTATGGTGAAACAACTTGATTGCGAAAAATCAACTGCGGTAGCCACGGTTTTGTTTTATATTTTGCATTTAACAGGAATTTTCGTATTTGAAATCGAAATGACTCGAAGACAAAAGTGATGACATTTTTCCTTCGACCCAAAGTAACCATCACCACCCGAGAAACCTGAAAGCCTGAATTATTGGAGGACGGGGGAAAAGACGGGCGAACGAATAAAACCATTAGCATGAGTAGGTAACGAATAAAGTGGCTTTTTAACGAAATCCAAAATGCGCGCTCGCAGTTCTCAACACTTTCAATTAAATCATCCCACTTTTACGAGCCGTGTCCCGTCATGTCCGAGCGCCAGGTAATTAAATTGGCCGTAAAAAAGGCGGTCGCCGAACGCGCGGCGATTTTTGCCGCGCATTACATTTATTTCCCGAGTCGTCTATTTTCATCGAAGCGACGCGCAGACGCCGGCGATCTTATAAATCAAAGGGACCTTCTGCGGGGCGTTAACGGGCTCGACGGAAATAAATAAAGACGTATAAAATATACCGACGTGCCGTGGAAACGACTTCGGTCCGAGGGAGAAAAAAGTCGCGGGCATTTTCGGCGCCGAGTCATCGGGTCCCAACACTTTTATGCAGTCGTTACGTGTATAAATAGCGTCGTTACTGAATCGAAATTAAAACGCGATAATCCACAGGCCCGTCGCTTCGCGCGACAGTGTCCTTTACACTGCAACTTTTTATTGACTCCTCGTTGCGTCAGAGGATGGAGACGTTTATGTTTTCATAACCGGGGGAAATGTGAATCGTAACTTCGAACACTGAGAAAAATAGATATTCAGATTAACTATCCAGATAAATAATTAGAAAATAACTAATCATTTTGATTATATATTTTGTTAAGAACATCAGTATTCACATTATCTAGATATTCACGTCGACTATCTAGATATTTACTTTGATTAATTAGATAATTAACTTATTGATTATTTGCAGAAAATCCTCGACTATCTCCAATTAATAAAATTGACCAAAATAGTTATGAGCACTGTATAAATAGTTCTTTTAACTATATATTTTGATGAGTGAGTTCGTTCCTTTTTTTTCTCAGTGTAACTTTTATCGTAGTTGAAAAAACGAGTGACTTTCCAACATTTTATTTTGGTTTGTGGAAATAAAACAAATTGTGTAATATATAAAAATTAGAATAAAATGTATTACAAGTATGTGAATGGCTTAAAAATGTTTCCTTTGTGTGAGAATATTTTATCTGCAACGCGGGATTCATTTGTATATTCTTTCTTCGCTTTACGCACGTTAGTTATTGCTTCACTTACAATGTCACGCAATACAGAATAATAGAGTGATAACGGAATAATGAAGCGTTGGCTTATATTTCAAAAAGCAAACGACTGTTGTCATGAAAGATTAAGTTACGCGCCTGCATTCAACTGTTATCATTACTTTATCACTGATTCACTTTTGCACATTGCAAACAAACATTCTCAATAGCAAAGTCACGAGCTTTCTATTGTGCCGCAAAAAATTATTTCAAAATAACGTTCAAACAGTTCCCAAGTCTCGTTTCAACGCGATCCCTTGATATCGAATCGACGACTCGTTTGTAGCAACTTTTTCCCAAATTTCAAATTCGATCCAATATTCAATAACACTCGAGCCATAAAAATACGTTTCGTCCCGATATATTCGGCTTTCAAAGCATAAATCAATTTGTAAAAAGCGGAGAAAAAACCGGCATAAAACTCTTCCCCGAAAAGCCTCGTTCCGCTGAAGAAAATTCTTCATTTCGTTTCACTGGTGTCACAAGACCGGCAATAAAATGTAAAATTCCAAGATATCATTTCGCTCGGCCGACTTTTTGTCCCGCGCCGGGACATTCTTTCCTTCGTTCGAGCGCGTCTTCAAGTGCGTCCGGCTGACACGGATGGTCCACGGGAAAAGCTCGCGAAACAAAGCCGCGATTATTAATTCGACAACAATGCCGGCTGCTCGGACTTGCCTATTTAATTGACGATTGAAAAGTCCAGCTGCTCGGCAAACAAACGAGCCGTTCCGATCGGCGAAGCGTGAGCCGGATGCGAGCGAGCGGTGATCGCGGATGATTGCCGAGGAATGCCATTAATTCGACATTTTCGATCGGCGTTATTTGCACGTGAGCATCCACGGGCGACTTATTCGAACGACGTCACCTCCGCAAACGCGCCCGTTTTCGTTGCACCCAGCATTTCGAACGAACAAAATTTATCTTTGATTTCAAGCGAATGTTACGTTGAAAACATTGATCCAACATACTTGCTTATAAATAAAATCTATAAATAAATGTATGCATACAACATGTATATAAATATTTATATAATATAAAAACATATATATTATATATAAAATAAAATTCAAAATAAAAAATACAAGGTAAAACTCGAAAACGACTGAGTAACGTCAAATAAGACAGAAAATCTTGACCTTCGAAGATGAAAAGATCAAAAATACCCGCTTGTTTTTGTTTACCTTTTGTCCCATTCGATACTACTCGCTCGTGTGTTAAGAACGACTCGGTCGTTTTCGAATTTTTCTCGTGCAGTCGCATTACTGCGTGAAAAGCCATTCGGCCCACATTTTTTTCGCGAAACGCAACTTTGCTACGAATAGGATCTTCCGGCTCGAGGATTTTGCATCGGAGTTTACAGTGGCAACCGTTAGCCGGCAGATGCGGCTTAGCCGAAGCTCGGCGCTGAAAATTATTCATCGCCGGTCTATCCTCGTAATCATCGGACCGGTTGGATCGCGCAACGAAATCGATTATGCGAACAAAGGAAGCGCTTCTTGCACTATTGACGTTCGGATTCGAATGGATGAATTCAGCCGAACGAGGAGATCGGAAAGTAAAGCCGCTTCAAAAAGGAAAGAAAAATCTTGACATTAAGTCAATATCTAGTCCAACTATTGGCACCGCTGCGTCGAAGGTAACCTCGAAAATGTATACTTAAATGTTGTTTAGAACAGCGTGTACGTTTTCTGAAACATCAAAAAAATCATCCAGCACAGTTGGCGGATAAAAACGTAAAGATATGCACATCAAGAAACTATAATAAGAAACAATAAAAAACAAATGGCTTTTTACGTACGTCGACACCAATCGAAGTCGACGAGGCGCGACTGTGATTCTCGAGTATCAAGCGAAATGTCACTTCGAGTCACTACTTGCGACATTGTATATCATTAACCCGATCGAAAGTGAAAAGTCGGCGATTTCAATTAACACCAATGGCAGCCTCGCCGGGCGTAATTAATAGAAAGGGTTTAACCGACGAGAGACGAGCGATGGGAACAACGGAATCATCAATCACCCGTTACGTTGATTTATTTCAGACGTAAGCGGCCCGATCGGATCGAGTTAACTCTCGAAATCGGATCGGAAACAATCGGACGGGGAAATAATTAATCCAATTGGGAGGGATACGGCGAGCAGAAATGACTGATCGGGCGCGATTAGAATTGATTACGGGGAAGATCGAGGCTGATGATTGCGCGGAGCCAATGAAAGCGTCGGACGGTAATAAGGCGCCGGCGGAATAAAGATGTTTTGTCAGTCGCGATCAAAATGCCCTCGCTTTTCGGGATAATCCAATTGAAAAGCCAACGTACGATTGACCTTAGACAACGAGTGTGTCTAATCGTGTGAAATATCGTGGGGGCGTGCGCTTGTGGGAGGTAGCCCGACGAAATTGATTTCTCATAACCGTCCGAGAAAAATGGTATTTCATTTTCAATATTTATATTTCACGGTAACCTTTGCACGTTCGCTCAAACTGCTTTCGGCTCGTGTAATTTACGAGCGGAATTATTCCTCGGATCTCGTTTGCAATATTACACTACAGTTTTTTGGTTTATTTTATTCATTTGTTTTCTATATGTACATCACTTACAGAAAAGGTGCATTGAGTGAAGAACAATGTTATTAGATCAAAACGAAACGTATCTTGATATTTTGCCGAAAATAAATGTTCTTGAGCCAAGAAAAGTTTCTTGATCCAAGGTACTAAATGTTTAAGTCTAGAAACAATATCTTGACTGGCTGAAATTAAATTTTAATCGAAGAAAATAATTGCAAAACTTAGTAATTGTTGAACGAAATTGAAGATTTTTGTGTGTTATGTACATGAATGTCATACATTGTTGGAATCGAGTTTCAATTCACCGCATAATCGTTATCATCTTACTTCGATCACGAATATCAGTGTCGATTCGAGAACAACTTTCTCAGGCAAATGACGAGTCGGATAAGGCTCAACGATGTAATTATATCTACACAACGAAAATGTCTAACATAACTAAAAAGAAGAAGTTTACGCCCATAATAACAGTATTTCGGACTAGTCTGCAATCGATACCGACGTCTAGTTGAAAAGACGGATCGGCTTTTAATTGCCGGTATCCAAGCAGAAAAGCGTGGTTTTGGGACATGGTGAAAAGACCTTTTCACATCGAGGGACCGGTTGTATTGGTCAGTTGCGGCAAGACCAATACAAATAGGAAAGTCCGGCCTTGGGTCTAGCGCCCTTGAAAGTTGTCGCCGAGCCGATTCGGCGTCTCGGTTTTCCTCGGCAAGACGCGTGCTCCTCGGCGAATCGTGGATTTATGATTTATTTGCGTTGTTGCCGTGCACCGTCGACGCTATAAATAATGGTGCTGCATGCCAGTGACGTGCGATCATCGCCAATGCCGGACCAATGGCCGAGCGCTCGGCAGCGCACCCTATACTTAAAGGATAATCACCGCGATATACTACATTTATTAGCGGACATAATGACTCGAGCGCGGCTTCGGAAATCCCAACATCCGTCTCGGCCTTTTCAACTTTGCAAACTCGTCCCCCTCGCTCTTCGCTGCTTTTATCCCCCCCGCTCTCCGATCTTTTCGCACTTTTTCGCGCGCTTTTTTAACCCCGCGACCGTTTTTCCCCGCTTTTACGACCTGCGCGTCCGCTCGCTTTCAATTTTGCGTTTCGTTTGATCGGGGAAAGAAACCACGGCGATTGCCCCGCTAATCATTACGTTATATGGAGGGAAACTTCATAAGTAAGGATATTTTTGTGGGACCGCACGTTGGAAATAATAAAGACTCGTTTGACAAAGTCCAGGTTGCTACTGTGAAAGGTTGCCGAGATCACGTTACACTTTCGTGTGGATGACAAAGCAAAATTTATTTTGATTATCTGGCAGGGTGGAGAAAATATCGTTGCTCCAAATTATTAAAAAACATTTGTTTATCAGTTTTCTGGACTGAATATTACTGCGCTTTTTTCTTTGCAAAGTGATAAAATTGCTGGATTATGTTTTTTTGTTTTTTTTTTTTACAAGTAATAATGGCAATCATTTTAACGCTCCGAATGTGAAATTAAAAACTTGGTCCTCTTGTAGCCTCCGGTATCGATTGTACATAAAAAATGCGAACAATTAATTTGAAACCTAAAAGCGGCAATTGTGCAAAGATTATCTTCCATCAATTACAAATTTTTCATCCGGCGTCGCATCCAGTATACGTATACAAGGCGTTGCGCCATTTCCATATATAATGATTTACGATTTATCAAGTGTCCGAAATGTATGTAAAATTGTCGAATTTTAGCCTACTTATTACGCTGCCTGGGTGCAGGGTCGTCTTGAGCGCATGAAACCTCGGGGGTATGGAATCATTATTCGGGCCCGGTTATAATACTGCTTGTATTACAGTTATTTTATTAATTATATAAGGTGTTCCTGTAACTCAGCCCACTTGCTCTGGAATTCGCTTGTTATAATTGCACGAAGGTTTGATTGCGCTTTGTCGACAAACAACGCTGAAAGGACAGTTCAGTTCAACACGCAAAATTTTCTTTTAATCGACAACTGCAATTACATTGTAAATACTTCGATCAATCTTACTTATACTTTAGTAGATCATTTTAAAATTTTGTTCGATAATCTTCGGAATTTGTATATCGCTACGGAAGCATAAACGATGATATTTTTTTAATATTAATTTAATTGAAATAATTGAATATGTCATATCAAACACGTCGGAATATTTTGAAACATTTTGTACATTATAAATTTAACTGAAATAATTTAATCAAACCACCGGGCAGAATCTTTTAAATTTCAGAATGATCATCTTAAAGATCTTGTATTTGCAAACAATTCGTTCGATCAAAAACTAGTATCTAAGATCAAACAATTTGACGTCAATGAACCGAAAACCAACGTCACAATCCAGGGTTGATTCGCGGGTATGGAATAAAGGCAGACAGGGCAGGTGAAGGTCACGGTCGACGCAGTGATGAAATTTCCATTCGCCGGAAGTGGGAATCATTATTTTGGCCCCGACAATGGGACGAAATTTCTCGAGTCGATGCAACGACAATGACCGAAAGAGAATGGAGGGAAAGGTAAAACATTAGGCCGGGTGCAAAAAAAAAGGAAAAGCGAGAACTGGAGCGATTCAGGTGGCGGGCTTTTCCGGCCAGCTGAATGTCGGGTTTTGGTGAAACCGTTTCGGGGGGAGGGGAGGAAATTCGGGCACCGCGGGTGACCGGGCGATTCACAGCCGGCCGTGGGAGACGGCTTATTGAATCATTTTGTGAGACCCTTTGTTGGCTGGTGTCGAACGGCGAGATGGGTAATGACGATACTCGGCTGGCTTTTAAACATCCCCAGAAAGTCAGGTGCTATATATTTCCCGGATTCGAGGGAAAAATATGGCCGTTGCGCGTCAAACACGAACGCCATTGTGCTTATTGTTCGCTCGTTACAAAAGCGTAATTACGAATTTTAATTTCGTTTGTTCTGCCCGGTGTCATGCTCGAAAATTTACAGCCCGCCGGGCCAAGGATGTTTGACTTCGAAATCACCTTTGAAGACGGTGAGAAAGTCATACGGAATTCTCAATTGTACTTTCACGAATTACGTCAAGCTGATGCACTATCGTGATTAAATGCTTTCCGTTATTGTCTAGGTGGGACGAGCGGATGACTTAATTATGGTCATTAATTTGAGACAAAAATAATTTACCGTCCCGTTACGTAAAGGAGTCGTTAAATTGAATGATTGCGTGAATATTCTACGACTCGGGATTACTGCCAAATAATGCAGTCAGTAAAAAGGTTAGCCTATTCTTACAATTCGAACAGTATTTCAAACATTTGAACAATAGAGAAGACATGTTTTGTAATCAAACTTGAAAGTGCATAATTTTAAGGAATGCAATTTTATATAATTGTTTTGCTTGTAATATGATTTACATAATTTTTAATAAGTTTGAATCGTAATATTAAACTACAATTTTTTTACTGACAACAACGTTATTTGAAAAATAACAAACATTAAAATTTTTATATTTTTCGACTGTTGATATTGGTATTTAAATGATATCATTTCGATGATACAAATGTGTCACAACGCCACAAAATTATTAAATTATTCTTGGTACACTTCGCTCGTACAATTAAATAATCAAATTAAATGTACTTACGGTTCGATAAATTCTCTCATTTCAATAATATGTGAACGTCGTATGAATCAGACTGCGTAGAGTATGAGTCATAGAAATTCATTTGCAGTTTCATCCACGTTGATATAAACATTGGAAAAATTTTACTTCCATCGAAACAAATCAATGGCACTATAGAAAGATAGAAAGAAAAAAATTTTATTCTTATGTTTGAACATTTAACGACTTCATTTTATTTTCAAATCATTATCAATAATTCACAAGTTATAACAGATGTTTTCAGAAAAAATGAAAAAGTTTTCATCTAAAAATAAATCGATCAAGCCTTTAACCCATGCTGAAATAAATTGAAAAATTGGTATACTGTCCTCACCATTTGTATGGAAAAGAAAACATTTTTTCGTGACTACAAATAAAATTCCTGGAAAATCATAATAATTTATAACACACTATTGATTTTATGTTTTAATCCACATTGATTCATGTTTTCTTTCTCATTTTCCGCTACTGACACTTTTAATACAGCTGAGACCATAATTTAATGTAAATTTAATGCCAGTGTCAGAACTTTATTTCGGTCCCATGCATTACAATTAATGTACGATTCTTTTTTCTGTACTTTTGCATTACATTTTATGTACTTTTATTTGACTTGTTTCACAAAATATATTAAAAAAACTGATCAAGTTAAGAGCGTTAGATTTAATATATGTAAAACATAATGAATAACAAAAATTTAAATACAAAATATCTTTTTTTTTTTTTTTTTTAATAAAAAATATCTTACTTTTTTATATCAAAAAACTCTCGTCATATAGATATTCTTGGCTAATCTGTACTGAATTTGTTTAACAAAACCTGCTCTTTATACATCAGAAGCCTTAATCGATCCTGCGATATGATTTCCCCGGCCCTGAACTTGACAAAAAGGAACGCGCGCGGTTAAATCGCCGTCAGTTGGCGCATTAATTCGCCCCACCTCGACGCGGACAACGGCCATCTATTGAGAAATCCGGTTTGCCCGGCTCGGATTTCGAAATTTCCACAATTACGCACGCGTTATTCAAAAACGCTCGTCTATATCGCGCGGTGGCAACAATGCATCGATAAAAAAGCTGCCGGGGCAAGGAAAGAAAAGTCGAGTACCCATCTGACCAGCTTGTTATGGTTTCTGCTGTGGGATCGAGTATAGATTAGACGAGATGAAGAAACGCCTTCTGGCACGTCAAACGAGGCTACTGTTCAGAAACTGGCGACAGAAAAAGCTCGAGCTTTTATTTCTCTTGGATTCCGCGTCACGCGCGGTTTCATATTTTGCTTGGCCTTGCGGAAACCTCATCTTCTATTTCCTCGACACCTCTTCTTCATCCGATCGATCGTCAGAATTCAAACGCACAAGAACAAAGTATGCAGTCGATGCAATCAAAATAGCAACGCTAACGTGATGCAGTGTTTCACTGTTTTAATTCTTACAAACATTTTTAACTTCGTTCAAGAATCACTAAGTTTTGCGTCGATTTTCTTCAATAAAACCCAACTTTAGCCAGTCAAGACATTTTTTCTTGGTTTAACAACATTCATTCTTGGCAAAATATCAAGATACATTTTGTCTTGAACCAAAAAAATTTTTCTTCACTCAATGCATCCTTTTTGTAAAAGCAACATATTACATTACTGATCTGATGTGATACCATCTTAATTTATAAAATCAAAAACCTTTAATTTAAAGCATCCTAAAATGTACTAACTTTGACTCAAAATCCAACATTTTTAATCAAAATTCAAAGTGGTGTGTCAAAAGTATTGTTTCAAGATGCGCAGGAAGTTTGCAACGTTTACTTGCAACATATTCCAAATTCCATAAAATTTCAGTCGATAAATATATACTTCTAAACGAAAAAGTATACGAAAAAATTAATTACTTCATTTTATATCGCGCTGATATAAATTGAAGTTCTGATATTGATTGTCGATGGACGAAATGATATTTTATTAAAAATTCGTTACAAATAAATCTTGCAAACTTCTCGCACATGTTTCAAGAGCATTGTTACTTGATATTTATTGTTCGAACGATATCGTTTACGATTAAAATCGTTTTCAGCTAAATCAACAATATTCCTATTTCCCATGTATCGACCGTCGGCGTCGGGGAGTCGAAAGGAAAATCGTGGAATTCGGAGAGAAAACGATCGAGCGGAAGAAAGGAGGAGCGCACGAGAGCACGGCCCGTCTTAAGTCGCTTTCAATGCAGCTTCGCCCGAGCTCTAATCCCTGTGAATAATTTACGCGACAAATGGCCGTTCTCGGTTAACGACGTTCGACGATTCCTTCTCGACGGAAAGCCACTTAAAAAAGCCAACGTGAGATTTTCACGGGAAAAGGGGCCACGGAGGCGGCTGGGAAGAACGCGGGCGAAAAGAAACGTGGAAGCCACGATACCGCGACGTTAAACAAAGTGATCGAGGGTGCGGGGTTTTATTGCCTTTTCCGGAACTCGCTCGGCGGAGTATAATGGCAAAAAGCGCGCCTTTTCATCGGGCCGTTTTTCTCGCTGTGAAATTTTTAGCCGGGGCATTTATCGGAAATGTTGTTAAGATCCAGCATAATTAGACACATTAACATAACCATTTTCTGCGATCTTGTAAACGGTCGCAGTAACGCGATTCTTCGGAACTGCACCTGTAAATGTCGGGCAGATTATTTATCTGCGGAACGTAAATCGGCGGTCAGTTTAATTCGCTTCCGCGAACGAGACGCATGAATATTCAATAACTTTTTCCGATTCTTCAACAAAGCTGGACGGCCGTCTCATTTGACGGGACACGTCAAGTTGACCGCTCGGTGTCAAGTTCTCGGATCAACCGTAACGGCTCGTTAATTCCGATTTCTTTTCAAAGTACACGATTTCTCTTCCCCGCCATTGGGACAAGTACGGTTGGACAATTTTTTTCATCAAAACCTTCCTTTTCCACTTTTTTCTTCACCTTTAACAACATTCCACTCGACGCAATCAGCTTTGGACTTAACCGAAGTATCGATTTTTTCATCAGTGTACAATCAATATTGAAATAAAATACTTGTATTTCTCCATTGGATCGATTTTCAATCCGAAGGTACGTAAAGTTTATATCAAATGACGTATCGTCCGCTGAACGTCATCAATCATAACTATAAACATCCCATCTAATTACGTCGATAAACCTAATTGATCGTTCGTTCGATAAAATTGGTCGTTGCAGCGAAATGACGTCGCGAGGTTGGTTGCGTGGAAAACGCGCCTTTTTCTTCGACTGCTTCTGATGGGATCACGGAGTTAGTTCCGCGTCGTTGACGGCCGTTTATTCTGAATATTCGGTCGAATTTTTTTTTTCTTTTTCGCCCGACGAAATTCCTCTCTCCATCGGGCCGTTCCTTTTTGCTTGTTCCTGGTCAGAATATTGAGCGCTTGTTCGGCCACACGTGGGGATGGCGCGGCCCACGCTCATTGTTGCATTGTCCGTAGATTAGCTCTCATCGGGTTAACGAAATCACGGTTATGCGCCGTGGCCGGTATTCGTAATGCGCCATTGTTGAGGGCCCCCCGATATCACTGCGTCGCTCGCGGCCTCGGCGCTGTTACCGGGCCCGCTATCGTCCCGACCGAATCGCGGAATAATGAGCCGCTCTAACTCATGCCCCCGCTACGAGGGGGCGTGACACTTGCCATCCTCATAACGATCGCGGGCCCCCGTTTTCATGTGTTTCGAATAAGAGACGCGCTTTGGCAATAAGCGACGCGCTCTTTGTTTGACATTTTTCCCGAGCCAATTGCAGCCGCGGCTACGCCATTTCTGTGTAATGGACCGCATGTTGCCATTAAGAACGCAGTTACTTTCCTGCTCGAAGCGTAATGCATCTCGTTAATTTCGATATTCCCATTTATCGCTATCGAGTCGATGGGGATGGCCGCAGCGACGGTCGTTAGGAGACAAATATTGGGCTACTGCTGCGGATATCGCTGCGACGTTAATTTAAAAAAAAGGGGGGTCGTTGGTGTAACAGTCCTGGACGGTAAATCAACTTGTCCGATTGCTGTGATTACAGTGTTAATAAAACTACGGCAATATTACCGTTAAAGAATAACTTTTAGGATTGTGCATTTATAGTACAAACAATTTTTTAACACGTTTGAAAAATCTCATTTTTATTGCACTGGTTACGAAACAAATCGTTCTCGATTGTATCGACTTTAGGTCTCGTCACTTTGGACAGAGAAAACGATATCGTAGAATATGGATTGTACAATTTCCAGCATACTTATTGATCGAAATAAATCAATCTAGCAATGTCGTTGACTACAGTTAGTTACGATATGAAATCGTAAACAGTTTACTTTATGACATTGTACACGTGACAATATGTGTTGTAGTGGTTATAATAGGGTTTTCTCAGTGTATATATACATCTGTCACAATATACATAGTAATTGATGGTATACGTATTGGAATATTATTTTTGTCGTAGCCAATTTGCTTCACTCACTGTAATCGTAGTCAATTTACGTTAATCTATTTAATGGCCGTAATAGGATATTTCATTATTATATCAAGTTATCTGATTTTAGTTGCCGATCATTTATCTTCGTGCATTGTTCCTCTTTTCGTCATTAGTAAATTAAACAAACCGAACGCCTGATTACGGTATTCGTGGCTAAGAGAATGAAAAAAAAAGGTCGAAAAGCGCTTATGTTTATCGTCGAATTACAGGTTTAATGGTAAACTACATTTCAATAATACGTCAAATATGCCCGGCAGTGGCCGAGCCGATACGTTACTCTCATGCAAAGCGAGCGCTGCCATTATCCGGGCGTCTTCTGCGTGCGTGCGTTTCTGCAAAAATTGCTCAAACAAACCTTTTTGCACACCACCCGTGACGTTTCAATGTTAGGAAAAACACAAATTCATGTACAATTTGCACAAAAACCCACACTCATCATACTTTCGGCGGCTCCGTTACGTTTTTTCCGCCGTTTTTCTTTTTTTTTTTTCTTCCTTTCTTTCTCATTTTTCACTTTTTTATCCACGTAACTGCTACGTCCCGGTAATAATAAGTTGGATTATTGTAATTCCAGTCGGGTAATTGCAGTGATCTTCGAGGTACAATTAAAATAATGTTGCCCGAAAATGTTTCTGCGTAAAAAAGAGAAGTGGCGATACGAAAAGTCGGGTTACTTTAATTTTCCCCGGATTCTTCTTTCTTTCAAGTTGAACAATAAAAAAATGATAATTATAGCAAATGAAACGACGAAAAGTTTTCCTCGACCTTTTGCTGTTCTCCAGTTATTCAAAGTTGTTTTCCATTTAGCAATAACTATTGCAAAATGTACACAGAAGAATTGAAATGCTTCGAATGATTTGTTTTTTCGTTAATCGAATTCGTTGATTTATCAACAGTATTTTCGAAGTGTATCAGTAGTTTGTCTTTTCCCGCAGCTATTTACAAGATTAAATTTCGATTACAAAAAAATTCTTATCAAAGCAATAACCGGCGTTTCAAGTCGAACAATGCGAGGCTCTCGGATCGACCGATTGCGCAACTTGCGTTACTCCGATCGCTTATAACTGTCGTTGAAATGGGCTCAGTGGCGAAGGAGTTACGCAACTGAAACGGCGCACTTATTAGAGTCGGGAATTATTGGAAACGCGTGTTAATTAATGGTTTCCGCGCACTTACAACTCGAGCGCCAACTATCGATTGCGCGGTAAAGGGCGTAATTATCTAATGACTTGATAAGTGTTATTACCTATTGTGAAGCTCATTCTCACGTAAAATTTCAGAACCGACTTCGCCGCTCCAAGCCCGCTACTCAACGGCTACGATGTTTTGATTCATTTCATTGCTATCGACTTTGACTCACCGAGTTAATTACCAATTTCTGATTAATGCCGGTATTACCAAGTACTATTTTTAGTGATCTCGTTAATACGTCAAGAATGATAAGAAAACGCAACAATTATTGCGCGATTGAGGTGGAAAAATTTGTTTGATATATTGATACAATTTTTCACCTCAACTCCCTGTCAAAATAATTCGGAATTCGTATTAGCACTAAAGTAAATATCAATAATGAATTCATTAATTTTTTTTGCATGTTTAATACGATCGGCAGATATCCTTAAAGTGAGACTATTCGAGGAAGATATTAAATTCATAGTAATATTTGTTTTTACATTGTTTCTGTATTTTAACTGTATAATTATTTTTCGAGGAACCGACGGTGGGAAGTTATTGAATAATCAAGATCGCGAGTGCCGGGGTACACTTTTTACGACTCGACCGGACGTTACTCAACGCGCACTTGCGCCCGCGTACGCTATTCGCATATTTACACTTCAACGCGAGTGCGCTCTGTCGCGAGCGCGTTAATAAAATGTGTAACTGTTCTCGCAAATGCACTTTAGAGCTTAATGATAGCCGCGCGGCGAAACATGTAAAACGAGCGACCAAGAAAAGACGGCGGGTGGGAAACGGCACAAAGATCAAGGAACAAGGGGCGGCGGATAAGGGGGGGGGGGGGAAAAAAGCAAAAAAAAGAGCGGCCAAAAAAATGGCGCACATTGGGGGGAAATTTGTTCGCGATCTTCCCTTTAAACAACCTTACCCTGCCCACGCATTTCAGGGGGTGCGTTTCGGTGGGCGCCGCCCCCTCAACAAAAAAACACACATCACTGTGAGCGGTGTACATCATGTCCGTGCTGCTCCTGACCTACTGTCCGATCCCTCTGCATG
>JABFOV010000224.1:0-46501 GCA_022817685.1 Aradophagus sp. ZL-2020
GACCTCAGCAGTGTATACGCTTCTAGAGCTTACAGCGCCTTGTCTGTAGTCTCACTCTATTTTGTGATCTTAGCACTCAGTCGTTTTTTTTTGTACAGCGCTCGTGACCCGCCGTTCGTATCATCTTTGTTTCTTCGGCTGTCTTTGTGTTTTTTTATTTTCTTTTTTTTTCTTTTTTTTTTCTTTTTTTTTTTTTTTTGTTTTTTTTTTTTTTTTTTTTTTTTTTTTTCTTTAGTGTTTAATAATAAGTAGAAGCGATTGTTTCTAATCTTCACAAGAGTTTCTGATCAAGAAAATGTTTTAGTCTTATAATCAAGGAAGTATTTTGATCGAATTAAGTTTTGATATTTTTCTCTTCGTTAAAAACTCAACTTCGTCTTGACAAGATTAATTTAATCTTACGCCAAGTATCGAATTCCTTAAGACAAGATATTTAAATTTCAGTGACAAATTTTTTTTTTTTTTTGAATCTTCAAAGTGAATTTACTCATTGTTATTGTATTATTTTTCAAAAATTTTAGAAACGAGTTTTCAAGTTGGCATAAAAATTAAATTACTACCCTTTAGCTGTCAGGGTAACACACGAGCCAAAGTGCTGCTAACTAATTGGCTTTTCACGAAAGGTTGTTCACCCAAAGGCTTGTGCTTTGATTTGACTAGTCACGGGAATATCTTATGATGTTAACGGATGAGTTGAAAAAAGTATATTTAACAGGGAGACTGGTAATAATAATATCAATAGTAACAATAACAATGATAATAATAATCATTGTATCAATAATAATATGATCATATTACTTTGATTGATTTTAATACATTTTGTTTCTTATTAAATTTGCATTAAAAGTAAAATAAAATGTCAATATAAAAAATGTAGAGAAGAGTAAATGTAGATAAAAGAAATTCTATAGTACATTTTCAAAGCTAGAACAATCTAACATTTTTATGTTTGTCAAATTATTGAAAACTTTTTTATTAACAGTTATATTTGATGGAGCTTCTTAATTGCATCGTTTAACTCAACTTGAATTTGTCCTTGAAGTCGGCCAGCGTAAATTCAAATATGCATAATTTTGCAAATATTGATACTGACAAATGAATTTGCTATATTTACGTTTATCTAGTAAACACTGAAGCTGCGATGTTGGGTAAATTAAACTTTTTATCTTAAGCCAAACATTACAATCTGTACATAATTGCATTACCGCATGCAGAGATGCATTACCGCATGAGACTTGCATTTTGTGATATTTGATTTCCTTTTTTTCTCTCGATCTTTTTGTCTTCTAGCTCAGCTCATAATTTCTTCATGAATATTTGTTCATAAAATTAATTTTCCATCGAGTTAAGTAATCATCAAGTAACTGTAGCAATGGATTTCATTTGAATATATAATGATTATTTTATGAAAAAGTTAAAACGTACTTTAAGTATAAGAACAATACGATTGAGTCTCTTAAGAATCTCCAAAGTTCTGCATTCGTTCAAACGTCCCAAACCTAATATTTTTTGCGACGTTGAGTCTTTCGATGATAAATTTGACATATCCTGAACACTGATTTCTGAAGTGAATAACTCCCTCACCGAGTCTAGTTCGAATATAATTTGCTTAAACCACAGTTCGTAAGCTGTAATATATAAATTTTAATTAAAACATCGTTTTCGCCGATGTTTACAAACGAGAAAACAGGTAACTCATTTGAAAAATATGAATTAATATTTTCCGATAAAAAGGTGTTTCGTTGGAAAGCAATTATTATTTAAAAAAATTGTTAAAATTGATTACCTTGGTGTGTAATTATGAACAAATGTTCGTCGTGTACTTTTTTATTGTGCTCCACACTGACAAGTCTTTGAGCTGATAAAATTTTGTCTAGACATAGATAATCGGCATATAACATGCCTGGCCCTTCGGTCAGGTGGTCCCCTTCTTGACCATATTCGTCGCTAAATCATGGAATTTTCAATTAATGTTAAAGTAGTCTTCCCCGATTTCAGTAAAATGTGTATAAAAGTCAAATTTGCAAAACGACTAATTATCATAAAATACATACAAACGATTATGAAAAGATTTAAGAACATTCGAAATAAATTCAAAGTTACTGTGCATGATTTAAATTTTGTATTTTTGATAATTTTCTATTGTACAAGAAATTGTTTGACAATCAAGTAAATATTAAGTTTTCGTAAATTATATTAATTTATAGTTGCATTACAAAAGATTGAATGAAAAACTAGTTTAGAAAAGTCATTCTTTTATGAAAATATCGGATGACTCGTGCGAAAAATAATTGTCAAAGAATGTTGAAAAGAAAAATACAAACATTCGATTTTCAAATTTAATTTTTTAAATGCTTGATGAACTAAATTTAATCAGTGTATTGATAATAATTGTTGTTTACACTTACCCTCCGTTTCGAAAAGGGCAGGCCATTTTGAAATTAAATGATTTATAGTTATTTTGTGTTTTACAAACAGCACAAATTGAATTACTGAAATAGTTTTCAGTGATTTGCAATTATACACTTTTTCCTCGACATTTTGAGGGATAATTTTGAAAGAAACACGAGTGCTCCTGGGCAGTGAGACGGTCGTACGACGACTAACGTTCGCACGCAGGTATAACGAGTTACTTTATATTAAGCAATCACGAACGACGACAACAGTTATAAGCAGATTTAAAAAAAAAAATTTTTTTATAAAAAAAGGTTGTGATTGTAATGCCGCTCAAAAGGGAGATCTAGAGCTAATATATCAATCAAATAAGTTAAAGGCTTGTTTCTGCAGTCTGCTAAATAAGGAAACACTAATAATATTAAGAAAAATTGTTTAAT
This sequence comes from Aradophagus sp. ZL-2020, assembly GCA_022817685.1. NCBI lineage: Eukaryota > Metazoa > Arthropoda > Insecta > Hymenoptera > Scelionidae > Aradophagus > Aradophagus sp. ZL-2020. The sequence continues at coordinate 2,835 of JABFOV010000224.1, forward strand.
ATAAAACAATACACGATGCTGTGGAAATTGATGATAAAAGTGTCAGTAAAAATTGGCTAATAATGGTATCATAGTTGTGGCAAGTAGATTATTTTAACCTTCGAATGTCAGCACTATTCGGTGCGAAAATTGCAGCTTTATTGTACTATTATGTGTGATCCAAACAATACCAGTATGATTGCACAGAAATGCAGATGATATGTAATGAAATAATTACAACATTTACCAACACTGCAAAAACAAGGGTTTTTAAATAAAACACATTTGTCAGCGAATTTAAAACACCCGTTTTTAAATTTCTTGGTTGAGTTCCATAATATAAAATATGAAAAATACGATATGTTTTATTTTAAATTATATTAAAAATAGCTGGGTTTCGGTCGCATATTTTTTTGGACATTGAAATTGCTCAATTTTTTATTAGATCTTTTATTGGATCTTTTGCACATCGCGAACATTGCACAAATTCCCATTGCTCATTGTAACAATAAAACCTTATTCTTTTAAACATGGTTTTTTTAACATAATGTATGATTGGACAAGATTATTTTAATTATCTGAATTTTATTCTCAATAATCGATTGATTATAGGTTTAAGCTAAAGACTGATGAACAAAAGTAACGATGACAAAAAATTCACTAAAGATACGATGTGTGATAAAACATTACGTTATTAAATAATAGCTAATAAATCATTCGGCTATAAATAAGTGTGTAAATAATACATTACTCAATATAAAATTGCGCAATCGCAATATTATTTCACAAATTTCTAAATGTGATTTTATATATCTTAAATATATTTTTCTAATTGATGATAGTAAATAATTTAATCAAAATTTTCGTTCAGAAAAACAATTGTAAGATATCAATGGTAAAATTAACAATTGTAAGACTTGATTAAAATATCAATACTTATTGAACGTTTAAAGGAAGACTGCTGTAAGTATAATTGAAAATTGCTGTTTTTGCGGTCATGATAGTCCTGCTTTAAGTACAGTAAATCCTATGACCATCAGTTGCCACAGCGATAGTCGGTAAAAGAAGTTTGATATAGATGGAGAGTAGGTAACAAATTTATCTGTTAAATTGAAGTCCAGCGTTTGAGTTTTCAAAATATTTCATGACATTTTTCCGTCAAAAAGGATGAGCAAAATAAACAGTATTTTCGCATTGATAAAAGTGTTTAATAAAGATTTGCGCATTAATTTTAATTCAATAATTTCTTAGAATATATAAACGCATTAAACAAAAACTTTTGCAAATAATGAAGAATTTAATAGTATAATTTGCACACTTATATTTGATTACCCAAGTTCTTTCATGTCTTCAGACATGTGTTAAAACATGCATATTACTTATTGTAAATTTTACTCTGCATATATATTTTACTTGTTTTATTTAGATACTTTATATTTTGTATATCCTTTTTATGCACGTTATGAAACTATTAAACAAACGTTGTAAATTATTATAAAAGAATGCTATGGTTCTTTTAAAGTGATATTTTGAGAGATACAGCGTCTCCATTGACTGTTCGTAAAATTATATTTAACGACAAAGATACGTATACTTCCATTATAAAATATTGTTACTATTTTTATACCTTGGTGTTGTATTTATAAATATTTTCCTTCTCTCATAATGAATTAATTCATACTCTACAGCACATAGACAGCATTTGATTCATTAAACTACTCGCTAAACAGCTATTTTTAAATTGAATTTATAATCAGTTCAAATAACGACGTAACTGATATCGTTAAAATTGATTTTATTAGAATCATTGTGTCAATTATTGACGATATAGCAATATCATTTTACTTGAAAATAAGTGATACGTTATTATCATTTGTCTGTGAATATACAAAACCACTTGAGGTAGAATTACTTGCAAACTTATAATTGTGAAAGGCTTATTGATTGTAGATGGGAACGTACATAGCAATTCAAGGACGTTAATTCCAACGGCAGTTTTTTCAGACGGCATTTTTACTGTCTGTTCGTTACTCCGTCTGTACGCAACTAGGCGAGGTACGTTCCTCATAATAAGTTCTTTTAACAACAATATAACTAAGAAAAAAGTGGTTAAAAATTTACAGTAGGATGAAGTTGCCCTAGAATTAATATTAGTTGTGTTGAGTATAAAGGATTATTTATTTTACATCGGATTCGAGTTAATTTAACTTGTTTAATAGAAAAGGTAGTGATTTAGTAGTGCTGATAAAAAGAAACAGTTGCTTTCCGATTTTTTAATACATGTTTCGACAATCTATTTTAAAAATGTTCGCTGTAATTTTTTTTTTTTTTAATTTTTGCAATGTTTTCATTTCATTATTAGCTTTTTTTACCCTAAATACTTTAAACGTTTTTGCGTCGCTGTTGATTCAACCTTCGGATATTAAAATTACGGTGGACTGAAAGAGTAATTTGTAAATAGGTTCACGTTTATTATGTGATTTGATACTATTAAGCGCATTAATCGTTTGATTTAAGTCCACGCAATATTGTTTTGCACGTTTGAGTTAAATAATCAGTTTAACTCAATCTTTAACTTCAGTAAACACACAGAAATGCACAAGTCAATTGAGCAACGCACATGTTTCATTTTTATTACTTAAAATTAAACTGATTATTCGACACGTAAACTTTACAGGAAAATAATTAAAATAAAACCAAGTATACAGTAGCTTTTAATGATTATCTATTAAAATAAATTTTGAAAGTGCTGATTTTATTCAAATAAAAATCAAAAGCCTTATAACATGATAAAATATGTAAAAGTCAAATGTTGAAATTAGTGCTTGAATCAATTATGTGTATAAAGACTGTAATCTTGAACGGAAATAAGTAATTTGTAACAATATCGGACGTGCACTGTATTTAAAATGTTTATTCCCACCTTGAAAAAGATTGTTCTACTTAATAATCTACATTAAACGTGCATACAATTTTCTGTTTGTTAAAGTATTTCTTCACTGCGAAAAACCATTATGATACCAAATACGAAATTTGAAAGACGAACTTCATTTACTGATATATCAACAGCAATATAGTCTACTTATACACAATTATTTTGTTCACGCAATTATAGAAGTTGTTGAAACAATTAAAAAGATTGTTGCTAATTTAAGTTATTGTGTAAATATATTTCTCCGTGTTAAGTACCGAGTTGATAAAAATAACTCGCATCACTGTCATATCATTAGGTTAAAGTTCTTCAAAATGAATGAAGTCTGTTGCAAATTAGGTTATTCTTTCTTTTTCATGTTATTAAAAAACAAAGTATTAATATACAATTTTAAATAAACTACTGAAACGTATTATATAAATATATAAATCAGTATATTTATAATTTCACATATGAAAAAGGTCATTATATTCTACGAATAAAATTAATTTTGCTAATTCAGTCAAATAATTTTGTTAATTTGACAATATAATATTCGTTTTTCAAATATTAATACAATCATTAAATTAGGTAAATTAAATTTTAGTTGTGGTAAGATCGAGTGCACTCGCAAACAAAATCTGTGGATATATTTGTGTATATATTTAATAATATTTGATTAATTAATCTGTGATAATAATGTCAAGTAGTTGTATTATTATAACCATTCAAGCTAATTTTCATTTTAAATTTTAATATTATATTATACATTCAAATGTACTTTTATCATTGAGAATTAGGACGAGATTAGTATTGTAATAAGTCTTACTTTGTTAAAATTGTAACAAGATAAACATAATGCATAAACTGCACATAGTGGTTTTTGCATTACCTTTCATATTTATGGACGAAAGTATTGATTTTTTGATGATTATCTAATCTAATCTAATCTAAAGTGCATAGTTCCACATATATATATTTTTTTAATATGTTATAAAAATTATTGTCTCATAAAAAACTTATTTGACATCCAAATTACTAAAAGTGTATCAAATTATCAAAATCTGATAAAGTTCTAGTTTTAAAAATCAGTTGGTGAGTCTTTAAACGAGGCATTTGGTTTTCCTGTGTAATTTTGTCTCTTTTTTTTAATTCATATTTATTATTATAGAATAACCGGCACCATGGTGAAAATAACTATGTATGGAACGGCAATCAGCCCACCTTGCCGCACAGTTTGGTTAGCAGCCGAAGCGCTTGGAATTGAGATTGATAATCATGAGACGAGTTTGCTAGCTGGGGACCATATGAAGGATGACTTTATCAAGGTACTCTTTTTACGAACAAAAATAATCTTAATTTTTGAAAGTTTAATTTTGTTCACGGAATTGAAGTTATTACTACAAGTTTTGAAAGTAATGGAAATTTTAGCAGTTAGAATTGAAGATATTGTAATGTATGCGTTTGCCGTACACTTTTAGTATATAACTAAATTAACTGACTATTGTAATATAATTTGTTTCAACTTAAAATTTTTCAAATTTACAATTCTTAATTACTATAATTCCAGTTTCTCTTTTTTCGTATATAATTTTATATTTTATTGGTATGAAAGATAGTTTGCTGGATATAATTGACAACTTTCAACATTTTTTCATCGTATATTGTAATTATTTCAAATTCGTTTATAGATGAATCCCCAACATACCGTGCCGACAATTCAAGATAATGGATTCTGCCTCTGGGACAGGTAAATTTAATCAAAATATTTAAATGTTCTTGTTCTTACTTTAGTAATTCAACACATCTAAATTATGATATATCCTATACAAAGAAAAGTAGAAATTGTCCAGATATGAAACTAAATAACTATCATCTAATGCTATGTAAAATCAGATTAAATTAAATTTACAGTCATGCCATTATTTGCTATCTTGCAAATAAGTATGGCAAAAATGATGCATTGTATCCGAAAGACTCAAAACTTCGAGCAATTATTGACCAACGTCTTCACTTTGACACCGGAGTGCTGTTCGCTAGTTTAAGATTTATTTGCGTAAGTAGATAGATTTTTACGTATGAATACAAGAATGATAAAAAAATTTTAATTAAATTATTTGAAATAGAAAGAAGAATAAGATTTATATTTATTCAAGACCGACGTTTGCTTTAAGTCGCCGGAGATTTTAATAAAGCTTAATGCAGTCAGGAAATTACGGTGTAACGTATTCAGCGCATTCGTGACGCTCATTTTTAACACTTATTTAGTATTTTACGCGACTTAAGAAATACTGTTTCTCATTTTGTAATTCTTTCTTCTCACTTCTTTCTTTACTTTCGTTCCCTTCGTGTCTACAAAATGATAAATCTTGTCTCTGTTTTCACTCCAGAAACCAGTCTTTTACGATCTAAAAAAATCAATCCCGGACGAGGATATTAAGCTGATTAAGGAATCTATTGGATTTTTGAACAAATTCTTAGAAGGACGTAACTGGTTGGCCGGAGAAAATTACACTTTGGCAGATATTGCTTGTATCTGCACCGTGACAAGTATTTCGGTAAATTAAGATTATTTATCATCATTTTTATAATAGCAATGTTTTGTATTAATCATTGTGATACATTTTTTCAACATGTATTCATATCATGAAGAAGATTACGATTTCTCAACTTTTTTTCATCAAAAGTATGGTTGGCAAATTATTTTATTTTATAAATAAGTTATGAATTGGAATTTTTGTTAAAAATTAATATTCGGGTGAAAATTGTCAACATTTTGATTTACAAATAATCACACATTTTTTAATTAACTTAAAACAAAACAAGTTGTCACCGTGTTATGTAAACTGATATGCGAATCTTTGTTTCATATTTTGCAACTTCACGAAAATTAAATTGGTAAATAGCTTAAATTTTATTATTAGAAAGAATTGAAATTGTGACGTTCACAATATTATTGTATTAAGACAATTTCTCAGCCTCTTTTGTTTATAAAAATGTCTTCGATTAATGAGTACAAGTTGTCATTCATTCAGTATAAAAATTGAACCCGTAACTTTTTCAGTTGAGATAAATAGTTAAATTTATTGTCACATTAAATATAATACAATATAATAAATATTTAATTTAATTTCATGATTTTTTTTCTCGCCGAAGAAGAAGCTCAATGAACTATAAAACTATTTTTTTTACATTAAAATAAAAAAAGCATCTTATTAACCATCAAATTAAATTACCATAAAAAGGTTCTCCTGTTTTCGCCTTCAATTTTCGAAAAGTGACCATGTCTCATTTTACGGTACATTTAGATTTCGGGTTATTTTCATCATCATCAACATCAGATTGGGTTATAAATACATTTCTATTTTGCGGGTAAATTACAAAATTAAATAAAACGGTTTTATGTATATCTATTCTAAAAACAACAGGGATTTAAATTATGCAAAAAATCGATGTTCCCAACGATCTTCATGAAAATGTAGCCTCAAGATAAGGAAGTGTCTATTTCTATATTTTCGTCCTTCTCGTGCCACATAGATTTTAGTTAATACACTTTTAACTGCAAAATTAGATTTTGTAGTTTCAAGCATGTCTTTAAGCATTGAACGAAACCCTATTTTATTAAGCTTGATTTTTGTTAGAAAACAAATAAGGAATATGAACGAAAAAATATACAAAAACTTTTACGTTCTCTTTATCAATGCGTTATGCTATGAAAAATAAATCCTTCTTTGTGAAAGAATATAATTATGTATCAATTGTGGCTGTTTTTTTTTATTGCGTGTTGTTACATTTTTTCTTTTGAATCCTTACTTTATTGACTTAAAATATTTGTTATTATATTTCAGGTTATTGTCTCGTTAGACAGTTTCCCGAATGTGAAAGCTTGGGTGAAAAGATGCGAACAGCAATTACCAGGTTACGCGAAATTGAATAAGCCAGGAAATGATTTATTCCATCAAGTCGTTCTTTCCAAGTTGAGCGATGCCCCGCGTTATCCAGTGAAATAAAAATCCTCACAATGAATAATTTGATGTTACAATGAATATTATCACATTCAAAACACTCGTTCTTTGTGCAACAACGATTAGTTTGTATTGAAATAACGAAAAATTAATTAATGCAGCTAATAATTGTTTCTTTTTTTGTTGTGTAATATGCCATATTTTTGCGAAGCTAGCTTCGGTGGATGGAATCTACTTTATTATCCAGAGACAAAATATAAATATATCAGTAGTAATCCTTTAAAAATGATGATGTATATTAAAATCAAAGATAAAGTCAAACGTACAATTCCACCTGAAAATTATATTTTTAAAAATAAAATAAGTATAATTAAGTATAAATTTAGTAACTATTGTATGACAGCAATAACAAAACTCAAACATTATTTATAATAGAGAACAAAATTTATTTAATATATAGAATGTATTTCAAAAAAAGATTTCAGTAATGATAAACTTTTATGTAGTTTAAAAATTGTCTAAACTCGACGGTTTTTAACTTTTAAACTCTGAAACATATTTTAATTCAAATTAATTTAAGATGAAATAAAGGATTGAAAGTTAATTTTTATGTAGTAAGTTTAATATATTTTTTTCATGATCCTCTTAATTGCAAGAAAAAATGTACATCTTAAAGTTTTGCATTTAATTTTAAAATTAATGTACGAATACATAAACCATAATTATTGTGATTTTAATACTTGGTTATTGAATTTAACAAATAATTTTGAAATGGCCTTCCAATTTATTTATATATAATTCATTTAACGTATATTAGTTATTTGAAATTTTGATATGGTAACAAGGAGATTCCATCGATTTTGCTAACAGTTTTATTCAATTTTGAGTGTTGGTTTTATTTTTTAACTTTTAAGATTTCACTTTGTTATTCGTGCAACAGCTTTTTTGTTAGCATAAATGGCAATTTTTTTCTTGTGTACTAATTAATACAGTTCACTGAAACTTTATTGTAAGGAAACACTTATTTAAATTGGCTATACTTAATGAAAATGATGATTTTTCTTCGATGTATCATGAAACACATGTTTTAAATAAATAAGATTATACACAAATATGCTTTGTATTTTTTTAGTCCTTTTCACAGAAAAAACATTATCATAGGACACAGTAAATGTAAATAATTTTAATTTGTAGATTCAAATATATTTTTCCGACTTAAAAATTCACATGTAAATTATTTTTTTGAAAAATATTGCACATGCATTTTTGTTACAAGATGCACTTTTCTGCATTATCTACAACCTTTACTATTATCAGTCGGTAAATGCTTTTTATCATAGAAAAATAATTTTAAGGTAACTTAAATTCCAATTTCTATACTATCGACTTAATTATGCATTTCATGTATTCGTCAGTTTGTCTACATAATTTATTCAGAATTTCATTTGCCAGCTTATTTTTTATTTTGCGGTTTCGCTTCATATGATTTAATTGATTTAAACAAATCGTAAATCTTACGCCAACGTCATCTGACGTCAGCCTACATACTTTGACGATAAAAGTGCAAAGTCAAAGTTGATGTCAGATGCGATGTTTCCCGGAAGTAATGATAATTTTTATCGAGATCACGCTGCTCGTGTACCAAGATTTTCTGCCATGAAACAGAATACTATGCATGATTTTGCGGAAAATTCAAAGGGTTTTTCATATGAACAGATTTCTTGTAATATATATTTTTTATTGTACTTTTATGAAATGTCGTTTAAATTTATTATTTTTTTTTTTAATTTTGAACATGTATAAAAAAAAAAGTAATAAATTTGAAAGTACGTAAGTAAACTAAAAAAAAAAAAAAAAGAAGAAAAAGAAAATCGATAGAGAACTTAAATTGGAAAAATAAAATATGTATCAAATCCAACGTTGTATATTTGTAAGCATCACATGGGCGAACGGACAGCAGTTTGTTAAGAGGCGGTGGAGTTTACAGATGAAAAGTGCATTGGAGCTGAACAACAAGAGATTGTGGCATCGTGGGATATCGATCGTGCTATCTGCCCCCTGTGGTGCCCTTGAGACGTTTTTAATAATTGCATGCGTAGGAAACGTCAGCTTTTCAACATTCCTAGAAGGGACTAAGGATATTTCATTTTTGTCTTCCTTTCTTGTATTTCGTTTTTTGCAAATCCAAAATACCTGGACAGTGGTCGGAATTAAGTTACTTCTTTAGCATCTGATTAAATTATGAAGTCTTCACGCTTTTTGCTGATCAACAATTTAATTGTTTCAAATTACATACTTTTTTTTTTTAAACTGATTGTGCAAGTTTTAGATTTGCAATTAAAATAAGAAATCTTGACTTGAGAATTCATGAAAAGAAAAGTAACAGTTTTATTGGAAATAAAATTATTTTATTCATATTGAATTAAATAGAAGTTATACAGTTCTTGTATCAGTTTTTTTTCTTATTAAATCGCAATAGTGGAAACAAAATTTATTTGAACATCTGAATTAACTTTTTTTTTTTTTTTTTTGAAGGAAGAAAACGCGTTAATCTGTGACTCTACGTTCGACGAGAGATTCGCAACAAAAAAGAAATAAATCTGCACAAAATAGACCAAGGCGTTTAATTTCGTCGAACGGAATTCAATTTATCTTTTTTTAAGATTGCGTCCAGTCTTTTTATGTAAATTCGTCGTATACGGTTGTCAAAATTTCGAAATAGACTTCTTTAGCTAAGTGAAACCTTTTAGGTAGACAAAAATTTATGGAGCAGGTTCCTTCATCGCGTGAAAAATTTAATTATTTATTTTTTAAATATTTGATTTAAAATATTAATTAACGACAAAATTTTCTTTTTCTTATATGTGTAAAGTTATTCTCTTAGATAGAATTTACATTTTGTTATTACTTCAACAATATCATATAATTATACATAGTTAACAATATATTTTTCAGAGATAATTAAAAAAATTGTTCAGTCTTCTTTAAACATTTCAGCAATGCTTTTTACACCATAAAAAATTCAGATTTCAACAAAACATGAAAACTGATTATAACAAAATTCACAAACGTATTATAATAATATTACGAATCGAAAAGTTTAACTGAAAAATAATGCACGTATCACTTGAGAGTAGCTCACATTAGCATTTTATGACGTGATTCGTCTATCACGTGGCAGTGATCTTAAGAAAACTTGTCATTTTCATGTTTCATATTTCTTTCTCCTTCTTCTCTCAATCATCTTCTTCTGTTTATTTCATCCTGCTTCTGCACAACTTACAGGATACTCACCAGTGATTATTGTATTAGACTTTAATAACAGGAAGTATCATAAATTGAGTGCGTTTCGCGAAACTGATATTAGACAGCTATTTCATAAGAAGAAACTATATGCAAAAATGACAACTGCGATAATACGTTGGTTCGTTTTCGTGCGTCGAAATTAAATTGTCGTGTGCGACTGTGTTCGTTAATAAATAACTTCATTCGTCAGATCCTCTTTTTCAATTAGCACAGTCGACTGTTGCGAATATTATTATTTTATTTGATGAAACTTTTATTTATATTTTCGTAAAACTGTGAAAGAAAATATTCAACACGCGTTTGAAGATTCGACGTCGACGTCAAGTCCAAAAAAGTTCATTTTGTGATGCTTTTTTAATCGCAGACTTTTTGCCGAGTATATTACGGCTCGAAATTAATGCACTGTTTGTTTTTGCAACAACTTTTTGTATTATTTACACCTTTAATGATGCTTCTGTGATACACTTTACGAAACCTTTGCCGCTTCAACGAAAATTGTATTAAAATAAGGAAACAACTATTTTATTGACTAAAATATTTTAATAGTTTATGCGAATTTATTATTTAACCATAAAATTTTTTATATATGAAAGTAAATGTAATTATTTAATTAATATTTCATTAAAGATATCTTGATTTTAATCTGAAACAATACATTTTTTTTTTAAATCAACGTGACATTTTTGCGAAAAATATAACAAGTTGCAATAGAAAAATAATAACAATGGTTGACTGACATAATAATTTTTACTATACTCGATAATAATTTTTTACTTAGAGGAAATTTGTTACAATCAACCAAATTATTTTCTCATTATATACACTGTAAAAGTTGCGCAAAAAAGTGGGAACAAGTTGTAAATTATGTTGTAAGCCGACGTGCAAAAAGTGGGTTCAACGGACCCCGCAATAATTAGAAGATTCACAAAAAGGAAGTGGAAACAAATTACTCGTTATTTGTTAAATTCACGTTTAAAAGGTGTGGTTCAATGGGCCCCGAAAATAGTTAGTGGTCAAGGGTTAATCCCCAAAGAAGCGACGTCGATTGTCCGTTTTGCACGCGGACGTGCATCCAAATGCATATTTATGACGTTGCGTGACTGAAACGAGCGAGCGATCAAGGCAGCGAAAACCACTGTCAGAGTTCGCATCCACGTGGTTAGGAGACTTGTAATAAGCGAGCAACAGTCGTTCTTTGACCGTCGTTGAGGCGCACAAACGCGATCGGCCGATAAGTTATTCGTGAATTCGTCGACCGGCTTGATATTTGTCAAAAGGGAAAAAACATTCTAGTTATATAGACGGCATTATACGAGTCGAAGAAACGTCGACGCGTAAACCTGCAATTTAACCGCTTTCGCAAAATTCGCAAATTCCTTCCGCGTTTGTTAACAAACGAACCTATACGACCCGTGGATGTAAGTACCGATTGTTGCAAACTTTCGATTCCCCTTCTTCGCCTCCACAACGAAAAGTACGATTGATGTCATTCGAAAGTTCAAGAGTCATTTGGTAAACAAAGGTAAACAGAGTCGATTGCGCGGCCTTAAAATTGAAAGTATCGCACAGTATCGAACCAGATAAACGTTTTTTTTGCAACTTTACATAGTTTTGAAATATGAGATCGGGTTCAAAATTGTTGAGTTATTTTGAAAGTTAGCAGTGAATAATTTTGATTGTTATTGCAAAAAGATTTCCTTTTTAGTGGAATGTTCGTTTAATGCGGAAATATTTTTTCTACGCAGAGTCGTTACTTTGCACATTTTTGCTATCCTTCGAAATGCTTTCAAATGTAAAAGATGTAAGAATAATTACTGTAAAACGATCGTTTTGTCGGTTTATGAGAAGGGAATGAGCATCAGTAATGGAACTACGTTGCCCGGTAAATTACCCGGTTTACTTTCAAGAGATAGAAGAAGCCTGGTCCGTAAAGCAGAAGTGACTTTCTTGGGTCTTCGATCGGCAATTAGAAAATTTGATGTGTTTTTCGTGAACGGCACGGGAGAAGAAAAAAAGTATCGTTTGTGATAAGTAGAAATCGAACAACCAGTTATGGCATTGTCTTAAGAAAAGGAATTTCGCGATCAAATTGCATGGTGCATTTAATGAAATCGTCGAGTCTGCTGTTTATATTTCAATAACGTGATTAAATGTATTGACTTTCATTAAAATTTGTTGTTCGTTTAAAACGAAGTCGACTGATTTGCTGAGGTAATGAAATTTATAGGATCTTTTGCAAAAGTTGCATATTTACTTTTAAGGGCAGCACCGTTTTTAATGAGTTAAACGAAAAAAAGTTTTAAATATACATTACGTTGAACTTGTTCACGGAACACGAAAAAGGTCGGAATGTCTGCTGCAAAAATGGCACATTATATAAACATAATGACAATTGTTATTGGAAATGTTTTTGCACGTTTTATGTTTGTGTCAGTAAATAATGTATCGTTTAAATAAATACGGACTGGAAATATTTTTTGAACGAGTGTTGCAAGATTGTGTATGAAATACATTTCAAATCGCGCAATTGTACGCGAATTTTTTGTTGTGCTTTTCAACTGTATTTTACGATGATTGGTGACATCAGTGAAAGTAACTTTCAAACAGCGGTAACCAAAGTTAAAGAGATATTACAGTAAATATAGTAACGTGTCAAACGGTTTGCGCAAAATGTCATTGTTTAATTTACCGTACTAATTAGTATGATTAATTTTATAAAACGTAAAAGTTAATGAAATAACCGCATTATTTAACGAAATTATGTGCAAGATTGTTAAACATGAACAAATATTTCTGCCAAAGTTAAATTTGCCACTTAGGTACAGTAGATAATCCAGTTGCAGTAAGAATAAAGATTTTTCAGTGAAAAAAATCTTAGTATAATCCGAAGGTTCTGAACATGAACTTCACGTACACGACAGTAAGTGGGTCGTTTCAAAAGAAACGTCTTCTTATTGTAACACTTTCTTTTTCAATCATGTAGTATATAAAATTCATTTGATTAATTTATAATATTTTATTTTCAAAATTTAAAATATTTTTGGTATATATTATTAATGACGATTCTTACTCAGAATATCGAAGCGTTCTCATCCTTGATCCGTTTATCGTTTTTCGTCAAAAGTATATTGCTACAGCAGAATATTGATATTTGAATTCCAATAGAAAATAAATTGCGCATAAATCAACTTATGGTGAATGCATTCGTTCATTGTTTGTATTTTTGTATTATTTGAATCATATGAATATGGAAACACACGTAACACGTAAATTAAATCTGCGAATACTATTGCGTATGACACACTGAGATAAATGTTAAAGTTGTGTTAACATGAATAACCGTAACACGGTGTTATCTTTGGTCATGTAGGCTTCATTTTTTTAATTAATCAATTAATTCATAATTATTTTACTAACATGGTAACAAAGTTAACATAATATTTAACATTATCAATCATTTTTATTTACCAAAAATTGTTCAGTTTCACGTCAACATTTAAATATCAATTGTTGAACATTGACAAATCTCTTGGCTCGACATATTTTTCTGTCACAATTTTCTTCGTGTCTCATTATCATGTTTTTCGTGAATGATCTATTATAAAATTAGGCAGGCAAGATTTTTCTTTCGAGTGTATTAACCCGTCTCGAAGCGGATTCCTCGAGCGACGAAAAACCGTGCGTTTCTTGCCGCACAAGTTTCGAGCGCGCAAAAAGTTTACGTTGATTGTGCACGCGCGGAGCATCGTGCATGAGACGAAGGATGCAATTAAACGTCATAAGTTTTATGCATTTTAATTCTCGACGACGGCGTCTACAATTGATGTTGCTCCGGTCGCTTGAACCAAAGGATTCTTGTTATTTTCCGTAATCGCTGTTTACGAGGATCGCTCGGAAAAAGAGCGGTCGTGTACGCGGAGCATTTCTATTATGAAACTATATATTTGGCGAACGTCGGTTTGGCATCGTCGATCGATTTCAAGATTTGCGATCCGTTAATAATGTACAGTTTGTCTGCCGCGTTGAGAATAAAAGTACATTTTTTATGCCAACAAAGAAAAGCATCGGTTTAAGTATGAGTACGTATGAGTACTTATTGTTCACTTGAAGCAATTATTTAGTTAAAATAATTAAATATTTTAAAACAATTATGTTAAGTTAAAATGTATATAGATATGGTTAATGTCATTAACATTCTATTTATGGCAATCGGAAAGTAATCTTTACACGAAATAATTAGACATTATAACTGTGAAAAGCAAACTGGTTTTCTTACTTTACAATGGAAAAACAAGTGTTTTTTTATCGTTTTATTTGACATATTTCCAGATAAAGCATACACAATGTCTTGTTATGAGACTTTTATCATAGAAAAAACGTTCAAGTATGTTCAGTACATAGGGTTTTTAAATAAAATAAAAATGTCTGCGATTTTCAAATCTTTTTGCTCGTAATTTATGTTTTAAGATTTCAAAAAATTTTTATTTACAATGTTTATAAATATTTTTAAAGTCACAAAGACGCATATGCGTAAAACATTTACGAAACATGCTTTTGAGAAACGCTTGAGTGTTTAAGTTAAGACTCATTGGAAACAGCAATTTTAATCGTTGAAGTATCTAAATTTCTTTAAAGATGATATTTTTGTATTGCAGAAATTGAACTTACTTGCAGAAAAAAGAATAAGAGAAAAAGCAAAGTGCGAAGTACATGGAAAGCGTGAAAAGAAAGAGTGAGGCATTTTTCAATAAGAAAAGTCAATAGTTCGACAGTTTTTATGAATTGAGAAGTTTTTCGTAATTCAATTTTGTCTTTTCAAAATTAGCTCTACATTTAGCAGCTTGATCAATTATGATAATCATCCATTAGCATAATAAATTGAGAGTCATTAATTTTTTCAGCAGGTTGTTAACGGTATTTCATTCGGATCTTTAAAAAGTGAATGCGAGTGATTTGTGCAAAGTTATTGTAATTGCATGAAGCGCCTTTCTTCGTTAAAAAGAAATCGCATTCTTAACGACGAAAACAATTTCTTGTTCGGTAGTTGTCAAGGAATGATTGCGTTGATGGTTACTCTGACGTAACAATATTTGTAATGTTTAATTTATTTTGCACGCGTCTAAAATAAACATCGGTCGTTACGTTTAAAAGACAAACGTACTTTCGCAGTTTGTCTAACACCGAATTAAAAACAAAAAAGGGTCAATCAACGTCTTATTGAGGTTTTGATGGACTCTGAGTGCGTCTTTTTCATATCTTTCAACGTTTTTGACGACTCGCCGCCGAAACAGTTTTGATCTATTACTTGCTGAGTCGTAATTAACTTCGGCAACTCGATGTTTCTAATTATTAGGTTTAATAAAAGTTTTCAAGTTGGCACAACTTCCGGCGAGCTTCGTAAATGATCGGATACGTATTCACCAAAACTTTAATTGTACTTTCAAGACATTCATTTAGCAAATCATTAAAGCTCTCAAATTACGATTTTCGAATAAAAGAAATGGTCAGTGTTTGCTTCCTGTTTCTTTCTTCTTCTTCTTTTATTCAATTTAATCTATTAATTTTCTTGCAAAAAAGCATGATATAATATATACACTGTATAATTTGTATAAACAAAATTAAAAAACAATAGAACTTCTGATGATTCAGATATCATATAATAATCATATAATATTACAAGGTTTTAATCATTTGTATAATGAACAATAAAAAATACAAATCTAATAAATAATTGGATGAAAGGTCATTTCAATTTTTTTTTTTTTTTTCATTTTGAATTGACGCAGATGACAATAAAAGTGTCTTTTACATTCACGAGTTAGTAGCTAGAAAATACATACATTATACAGTCTTAAATATTAAAATATACACATTTGAAAAGTGAACGTATCGTTGATGTACCGTATAATTTACCTGTTCATTGATTTGAAACTTCAATAATAAAATTTTGTTCAACGCATCTGGTGAGAATGAACATAAAGCCTACGTAATAAAAATGCATTTGCATTTTTAGTTTACAGAATGAAATTAAATTTATAAATACTGCAGAAATTTACTTGCAAAATATGCGATGACGCTTAATAATTATTTCGCAATAACCGGAAACTATGGTACGTTTACGGAAATTATTCGAACAAAAGGTCTGAAGGTTTTTTAAACGAAAAATGTTTCATGCAATTTTATTTTTATAAAGAAATTAAAGAAATAAATATTAAATTAAAGAAATTAAATATATTTAAAAAAAATTTAAGTTTAAAATTAATGTAGAGCTGTAGGAAAGAAAAGAAAAAACATTTTTTATGTAATACTTAAGTTTCTGATTTAACATATTATTAAGTGCATTATTGTACACATATATATCGTATGTTCGAAATTAATATTGACGCATTTTTGGGTACCACCAACATATTCTTCTCAATATATTTTTACCAGTTGTAGGACGATTGTGTAATGATTGTGAATCAATTCGATGCATTTCGATTGGACAGTGAAAGTTCTCAGTGGTTCTAATAACTAATTTTCATTCACGCAGTGTAATACGAGTCACATATGATCTGTACTTTTATTACGCCGCGATTGCAATTTACGTTTCCGTCGAACAAGCGTTGAACGTGTAATTAACGTTTCCAATCGCACTGCGATTTGTCTTGATTAATGTAATAAATGCATGTTAAACATCGCACGCCGTAACGCGTTATGTGCACCAGACCAATCTCGTTGTATGCTTAACCTTCGTTCGAAAATCCCCGGTGTATTGTGTTTTGCGACACTTTTACTGAATTAATCGTTTTTTAGTCATCACAGTAAACAATCGTTAATTTTGCCTGTCCAAATTTAAAATATTAGCGTACAGTTTCTCTCCGCTTTACAATTTAATATCCAAATTTTTTCAATAATAATCAATAGCCTCTTGGTCATTATTGTAGAATATGGTTAGTTGCGTTTGATTAATTTTGAAAAGTTGAAATATAGTTTTGGTTAATTTTAAAAATTCAAATTTAGAGCTTTAAGTAGGTCAATCGATACTGGATTGAACAAAATGAAATGTTGAATTATTTTTAATTGTCGTAAATTGAATTCTAACATGGCAGGTGAAATTCTCCATCGTTTGAAATCATTCATTTAGAATTTGTTCGAAAGTTTACGGTATCAAGCGGGTATATAATTGAATCAAGTTGTAAATGAACCATTCAGAAGGTGGAATATATTCTGTCATTTTTGTGCACAATATGAGGAAGCGTTTTCAATCAAATATTATATTTTGGAATTTCATTCGATATGTTCAATTAAAGAGATATATTGTTTTTAATTTTATGTTGTAAAGTTGACATGAATTTTAAATTAAAACTGTGAATTGGTCAGAAATTTAATTTAAAAAATAATCGTTTATGCTGAATTCACATTTAATCTCTGTTCTTAACATGAAATTAAAATAAACTTCGTTACAATTACCAAGTGTTTGCCATGTGTCTTGAATTTGAAAATTACACAGCAAAAAGTGTTTTAATCTGCATTTATATTCAAACTTTAACTGACAGTTGCATCACTTTCAAATACATTTTCCTTTTTTTCGTCTTATTTTGAAAGATTGAGTTTTTGCAGTATTAGCGTAAGACGTTTACTGTCTTAAAGAGGGCTGCTTAAAACGATTACGAAAAGTTAATTTACGCAATTTAATCTTTTATGCACACAGTTTAGGATTATTTTGAAACTTTGTTAAATCCCTTACGTTTTTCTTTACTCTAAAAGATCATCGTTATTACATCGCTTTAAAAATGGATAAGACATAATTTGCTACATTGAAATATTTCGTGAATAATGTTTGAATACTTTCAAAAAAATTATAAGTCTGATAATTATAATCTATCCTATTAATTATAATTAAGTATTAGAGTGAAAAATATAAAAAGAAAAAACATTAAATGCAATTTGCGAAGATGTAATAAAACATAATTATTTTAGTAAAATAAAATTCGATTGTTAAATAAAATATTTACTTGGGATAATAAATAATTATCGATCTTATACTTTGTTTGAAGAAGTGGTAAATGATATTATTCAAGGCATAATAGAAAATGGTCGCAACAATGCACTTATCATTCGGAAATCCGAAACCAACGCGCGCCGACTCTATTCAGCTTTTGCCGAATTCGCAAAATGCTTGAGTTGCTTGAACTATGCGAGCATGTTGATGAACGGATTGCCGCTGCGGGAAATTTCGGTTTGGCTGAATTTTTGCACCGCGGCGGCAATTGTTGCCAGCTTTTTAGAATAGTTTGCGCGCGAAATCGCATTTGGAGAAATGCCTACAAAAATACTTTTCGATCATAACGGAGATGAAACTTTTGCAGTACTGTTAATTTCAGTCCTGATGGTAGACGCTCTCCTTTTCACAGTGAATATTCATTTCAACAGATTGTATTATAAAGTCTGCGCTAAACTTCTAATGTGCGTACATTAAATACGGATTCATTTTGAGAAAATAAAAAATCAGTCAATATGTACAAATCATTAAGCATTAAAATATTCCTATTCTCACCTCTATCCTTGACATAGGAATTGTAAAAAGTCAATATTTACTACTATATTAAAACTTTTACTGGACGTCCTTGTAGTGGAATCGTAAATAATTTTTTACAACTCACGGAAAACGCGAAGAGAAAAGTTTACTTAACTTTCAAGAAACATTTTGTTTTTTGTTTTTTTTTGTTTTTTTTTTTAATAATAGTGTATTTATTTTTTATCTGTATTTTTATAAACAAAATTTGTATGTAAAAAACATTCTTTCTAATAGGGCAACAAGTGTCATTTATAATGTGTGTCAACAAGTATGAAAATGATTTAAATCTGATGATTATATTTAACTTATGCTATTTAAATATAAAATTTACGTAAAAACTGCTGTCTTAAGTAAAATAAAAAAATTACTTACCTCGTTGTGGTTGCTTCAAGCACGTACCACTTGTTATTTCTGCGCCAACTGAAACACATAACGCACATGTTTTTAGTTTAGTACATATATTTATTCTAGTACAGCTTTTTTTTTTTAAATCATCTATCTAATTTTTCAGCATAATTATTCGTATTTAATTATGCAAGCGTAATTAACATTTTTTTAGATTGAATGTCGACCATACACTAAAAAGATGTATTACAAATATAAAAACGTTTCTTAAAAAATGTTTCCTTTTAACATGGAAATAATATTGGTGATGCGCAAAGAAAAACTTTCGTCAAAATGAATAAAGCATTTCATAAGCGCGAAAAAATCTGCACTCAATGCATTTTTTTTAAGTCTTACAAATCATTGTATCGGAAAGATTCTCATAAACCAATACGTTTTAGACTATACTTTAAGAAAATGATGTTGAACTTCGTACATGACATTGCTCAACTAAAACTGATATTATTCAAGTTCACCATGATCATTTTAATAATGACACAGTCAAGCTTACAACATCATTTTCTTATTACTCCAATTCAATAAAACAATTTGAACTAATCTTAACATAACGTTGATTGCAATATTGTAATAAAATTGATTTACTTTCCGCAGCACATGATTTCTTGACCAAGAGCGCGTTTCACTTATCAAAATGAAGGGTGACCAGCTTGGTCTCCTTCTTTGGAAAAATTATGTAATTCGCAAACGGAGGCCCGTAAGTAAATGAATCGCGCGCTGACGAATTGTTAGCAAGCACCGTTATCTACTATCAACTTAGTTTGCATCCTACAGCATTGTGGCATCGTTTTCAGGGGCTGCTGGGCTTGACGTTTATCTGGCCGGTCATCGTGTTTATGGTCATTTACGTGGTGCGCGACAACGTTGATCAGAAATACTACCCGACTTGCCATTTCCCCGCTAGATTAATGCCCTACGATGGGCTGCTGCCATTTGTGCAGAGTTTTATCTGCAGCCTAAACAATCCGTGCGAGTCACTGTCGGAATACGAGCTGGTGCCTTCTTACAAAAATGCGACGTAAGCTGCTTTGTTCTAATTTACTGCCGACAATTCATGCGGATACACACGTAATTTCGTCACAGAAGATTAACGCTTTTGTTTCATTACTTTACCTGCGTTTTATGAGCCAAGTATTTTTTTAACAGAAACATGCTTAATCGATGATATTTATTTACATATCAACACGAGAATCGAAACAAGAATACCTCAAAATTAATTTAACCTCGAAAAGTTATTAATTTAATATTAATTGAAACAAGATAGATATTCTTTAATATGAAAGTGTATTTTTCTGTAATTTGTGTAATTTTTTATAATCCTTAATGAATTTGTAGTTTAGGATCAACGATTTCGGCAGTACAACCTGTGATCGAAAACAACACATTGCTGTCAGCTTTAAAAACATTGCCAAAGGGTATTCGATTGCTGAAATCAATGGCTGAGATCCTCGCAAAGCCTGAAGTCAAGCAACTATTTGGTATTTTATTTTGTCGAAATAGTTGAAACAGTTGAAACAGTTCACTTGATGCAAGCTAAGTTCACTTGAATCAACCCAAAAGTTGATTTGATAATCTTCCAACTCAACTGTTGGTTACAGCAAGTCAACTTGGATTAATTTGGAACCACGATCACTTGAGACAAGTGAGTTGTCATTGTTCGAACCAATTTAAGGTTAGAAGCAAGTGAAATTAGTCAATAATCTAGGTTTCTTGCTTCAAGTGAATTATTTTTAAGAGTGTATACTCTATTGATTTTTCAGTGGTATAATTTTCAGCGATAATAAACAATTTAGTAATTATTTATATACACTTTTTCATTAAAACTTCTTTCTTAAATTTTAATTCACTTTCTTCTTAATTTATTTCCAAGTTAATTAATAAATTTCTCCTTATGCTTCACAGATAGAGGAATTCGTTTAGGCGACCTATTCAATAATCATGAGTTAATTAAGGGATCACTGAAGGCACAATTACCGAAAATAGACGATCATTTTATCGACAACATATTCAACGCATCTATTAAATTACTCTATGTATGCAAAATTTGAGTATCTATAAATTATAGCCTAATCAAAATTACTTCATTATTTCCATTAACATTTTTATCCGCGATTTCTTTGTCATATACGTAGCTGAACAATGTTCCAAATTTCGAAATAATGTTCAAGTTAATGGCATTCAAATATGATCAATAATGACTAAAATTTCATTAAAATTACAGCTAATCGAAACCTTTGGTTCGTCGAACATAGATGCAATTATTTGTTCACCGGATAAGCTGAAGAAGTTTTTGATTTTGGAGCGAGAAGAAGATCTTGCGAATGTGTCAACAGTATTATGCGAAATTGATTCGGTGAAGATTCCGGGAATTCTCGCTGAAATGACATCACACTTTGACTTTGCTGAGCTACTGGAGATGGTTAACCGAGTAATGGCGAAATTTCGCGATTATGATTTTATTGACGATGTTCAGCGGACGGTGCAGCAAATTTTGAAATTGAACATTATCGAAAATTATGTGCCCGATTACCTAAAACTTCGGCAATGGCTCCCGCAGATCATTCCCTTATTTCGAAACGTCACTTTTAAAGAAATTGATCTCACATTGTAAGTACTAGTTTCATTTCTTGTGTTTATCGACTGATCATTTAAACTGCATTTATATTTTTATGCGACTTCAAAAATGTTTTAAACTTTGCGCATTTCCTTTGAAATTCAGCATCGACAAATTAATCGCCGTTCTAGAACCGATTTACAATGAGGAAAAAGAATGGCCAACAGTGAAGCGAGGATTCACTCATCTGAATTCTTTGCTTTCGTCAGTCAAACAATTAAAAGGAAACGCAAGTGAATCCAATGAAGGAATCAAACATTGGACACACGGGTTTTTCGATGAATTGATAACAATTAATTTCACAGAAAGTACCAAAATCACTCAGATATTCGACTCAGCTTTCGTAGTTTTGCAAGATGGTATAGCATTAACGAATAAACTACTAGATCGACATAAAAGTGATATGAAATTGTAAGTTTCTGTCTTAATTATTATTATTATATGTTAAAATTGAGATAAAAAAGAATTATTAGAATGACTGACTTGTGAATTAAAATTTCACCAAAACATATTTGTCTTCAAGTAAACAATCATTACATATTAATATCGTTACTAAGATTTTCACAAAAACTATCAAATTTTAATTTGGTGATTAGCCCGTCGGCTTGACAGTTTTTTCTGCAATTGATTCATGGGACTTTATCTTTGCAGAGCAGCGGAAGTTTTCGACGGTTTGCGCCACTTCTTTAGCAACAAACTCATAAACACGATATCGTATATTTTGTCGCTGATGCAAAACATCGTAAAGATGACCCACCACGTGGCCATAATTCACAGCAACCTCACCGACAAAATGATCCAAGTTGCACAAAATCACGAAGCGTTCGTTCAGCAAGTCTTTACGGAGATCGATCCATCCGCATATCGAATAGCTATTCGGACGTTTTCTAACTTGCAAATGATAGAGGTCTGCCAAAGAAATCAAATAGACTACTTTATGCTGTTTTGTAATTATGATTGTTTTATTTTTTTTTTATTTTTTGGAGTTAAATTAATTCGAATTTCACTTTAATACAATTATAAAAAGTATTTTTTTTAATAATCTTCACTTAGCGTATATTTCTCGTTTTTGATTAACATTTTTTCTTCTTTGCAGCTTATTGTCGCCAGATTGAGGCGTGATAGAGCCGGAGTGGTAGTTTGTCAAGGAGATACTTTGAAAGAAATTTTCGACGGTTTCAAAGAAATGAAAAGCCAAGCACAGAAAATAAACAACATATTATGCAGCGAATCAGGAAAGGAATATATTTCAGACGTGTACGAGGCCTTGGAAGTTAAAAAATTCGGTGATATTGTAGGACAAATTTTCATTTTTTCCTTCTTGCTTTGTTCACACTAAATTTCTGGATATTGGTTGAAGAAGATTGACAAGAACGGTGCCTTTCTAGGTTGACGAGGTCTTGAAAATGTTCATACAAATGTTTGTACATCAACCAGTGCAAGTGGAAAAATCTAATCTCACTTCTTTGGTGAACACAGTTGACGATTTTTTAAGTTATTTGAAATCAGAAGTTGATGGTACAGAGCGACAAAATTTTACAATTCCTGTCAATTGGTTGAATGCTTTCACTGATACTCAAGCACAAGGAAGACTAGTTATGTAAGTAATAAGTTTATCAAAACTGAAAAAGTAATTTACACTTTGTTCTGTTTTATCAGTTATTTTTTTATTTATTTTATGTAGACTAGGAATTCATTTGAGTGTTGCAAAGGATATCGGATCAAGAAGTTATTCAATGGTCACCATAAAGCCAAGCTTGCACACAATGGATTTGATACTAGATGTTATTAATCGAGATCTCGAAAAAAAGCCAAATCAATGGATCACCGACGTTCGTAAACACGAGGACGAATTAATTGAATCTTTCTACCTTACAGTTTCAGAGCGGCAAAAGGTTTGTTGATGTTTTTTTCAAACCAAAATCATTATTTTCAAAGAAAGGTAAAAGTTCTGGCGAATAAAAAAATATATACATAAAATAAAGTCGTACTTTTACAAAAATACTTCATCACTTTTTTTATTTAATGTAATAAATGTCTTAATTTGGGGTATAAAGGGTATATTATTGCGCTTTAATTCAGGCTTTTAGAGTCACTTTAAAATAAAAAAAAAAAAAAAAGTTCAAATAGAATTAGTTTAAATCTATAATCATTATTTACAGTTTGAAACGTATTCAAGATTAATAAATTATTGATTAGGCCACATTTACAACTTTGCTGAGAAAAATTCAAATTTAACTTCCACACCGTAGGTTTTGGAGATTTTGGGCTGGCACAATTTCTTCGAAACTTATTGCTTGCATCCTGCTGCGTCTCAGTTCGTAAATTACCCAGTCGACTCGGATAAAGCACTACTGAAATCGATAATTTGCCGTTTGTCCCGGATCGTACAATCTGATCTCGAGCTCAACATTACTACATTGAAACAACAAGACGACTTAGACGGAAATTCCCGCGAGTTCAACTGGACGATTTTTAATCAAAAAATTGTCAAACTATATGGCCATATTGATTCTTTAGTGCATGATGAAGATGATCACATTGCTGCTGACAAGTGGCAAAAATTAAAGAGTCACTTTGCCAACAGCTGGACCATAAATATTTCGTTAAGGGAAGGTTTCGAAATTAGGTACGCAACTATAACATAGGCAGTGCCCATAAAGAAAATTATTAATAATAAACTGGTATAATAAATTACTAATCTTACAATTTTACAATGTTACAATGTAAATGTATTTTAACATTATATGTAATGTATTTTAACATTTTACAATGTTACAATTTAAATTATGAAAATAACAAATTGAATCAAAGAGTATATTTAGCAATGTATAATTATAAACTACCTATACTATAAATTCAATTATTTAGATTGTTTATTGAAATCTAAGTATGTAGATATAAAATTCAGCAATTTTTATAGTCGATGGAGGCTAATCAGTAATATCTTTATCTTTTTGCAGCGTAGGTTTACTATGTAAACTCCTCAATGTGATTGAAAGTCCGCTATTCGATGTTGTGATGATGCCCATGTGGAACGACTTTTATGCTATAAGCTGGGCAATAGCTTCGCTATTTGACAGCATTGAGAATGTCGCCGATCATATTCAACAAAATAATAATTCTATAGATTTAAACATTACACTGATGAACATGCCTCTAACACGAACCATTATGGCATCTATTTTAAGGAGTGTTGCCCCTCTCACTCTTGATTTTATCGATTTTGCCACGTCCAAGACACCGATTCACTATGTTAGTACAATAAAATTATTGAAATGAAACATAATATTCAATTAAAAACGTCAACCGAACGAATCTTTTACATGAAACTGCAATTTCTTGATTCTTAATTCAATAACTAATTCAACAAGACCCACTGAAACATTACCATTTTAGAAATGTCGAAAGTAATATCGAAAATTAGTTAGTCAATTGGTTGTAAACTTATTCCAAAGTCGAGAACGCTAGATTATAACTTCGCGTTGGACTGTTTAATTATGCAAAGGGTTTCTTTTTCGACATTTAGATAACGACGATAAACGAATACCAATTGCGAGAGACTGATTGGCCCTGCTTGAAAAATGGAGAGAGTATTGGCGCGGCGCTCGAATTGCGAAACGAAACTCAAGAGGTAATCGGCAAAATTGAGAAGATAGCCTGCGAACCTGCAACTTTCATCAGCGAGTGGCAGCAGCAGCCGCTGTTAACCAAAGTGCGGGAAATTGTAAGAGCCAAGAATTTTTGTTTCTTAACTCGCTTCATTCTAATTGTTTCTACTTTTTATTGAGCGTATATCGAGACTTCTGAAATAGTCTGGCGTACCAAAGTAACAAGCGCATCATCGTTTTTCACTGATCTTTCAGCTACTCGAAAACAGCACAGAACGACTGCCGGCGTTCAACTGGACTCAAGGTTACCTGAAATTTCGCCAGCTGACCGCAAAGCTCGACGCTATGTCGACGAACTGGGAGCAAATCATTTTCAAAGCCAATCCTTCTTTAACGAGTTACGGCAAAGTTTTCTTCCCTGAAGTGGAAAAAGTAATTCAAGAAAGATTACCCGAGGTGCAAAAAGACACGAGGTAAAGTAAAATTTAAGACTTTTTTTGCTTAGGCGCAATAAATGTGATCTTGTCATGCATACATTTACAAAATTATTCATTAAATTTTGTTTATAAATGTTTTTTTACTGTTAAATGTTAAAAAACAGGGGGAAAAATTATTGATCAAACAAACAATAACAACAATAATTCAGTAGTACCACTCATGCGATGTACAACTTAAAGAAAACAACGTCTTCCTTCAGCCGAAAAAGAGTCTGGCTTTTTGCTCGGAAAAAGCAAGCCTGAAAAGATGGCATTGCTTTTCTTGAGCGAAAAGTTCTTGCGCGCTCGAACTAAAGGTAAATTCTAAAAGGACCGATTTGTTTTTATTCGCAGACATTTGTTGCAGTACGTTGATCTTGAGATCGATAAGGTCATCAGCAGCCGACTACCGGGCAACGTTTCTGCGAGTTCGGTGTGGGAATCTACTAATAGAGATACAACTTATTATATAACGTTGGCCAAATTTTTCACGGTTATTCTAGACAACGCTGGGCAGCTGATTTTACAAATTTTAGGCAAAGGTTAGTCTTATATTTTTAATTTATTGTTGTATTCTCTATGTACATTGCCTATCTAATAATCAAATTAACCTTTTGTTTTAGACCACGATAACCTTGAGGTACTATCTCTATTGGGATTCGAAAACAGGAGCGTCGTAAGCATCTTGTACCATCGATTTCCCTACATTCTAACGACAGTGATAAATACTCTGTCAGATCCGGAAATTGATAATCGAATAGCACTTTCAGTGGAAGATGGCAGAGTTCTGTCTTGCACGACGGTGTATTCCTGGTTTGCAGACCATCGAATCGGTCTCAGTGCGGAAGAATTCCTGATAATTAAAAACTTCACCTGCGATAGCGACCCAGAATATTTTAACGCTTATATTGATCTTATTATGGATGCCACCATAATTTGGAGAAAACCCATCGAGGAATATCGTGCCAAATTTGTATCCATGTTTCTAAAATTTCATAAAATTTGGGCGACGATAGACCACATAGTGGAAAATCGTGTGAAAGTTGTTATACCGCTTACCCGAGATTATTTCACGAATTTGACAAGACTGCTGAAAAAGAGCCTTAGCATCGTTCAAATTTCGACAGCAATTGAGGTTTCTATTCATGATTGCTATTATATATATTTATTTATGTAAAATTTCAGATTAGATTCACTGAAGTATTTTATATATCTATAGCAAAGAAAACTTATTTTTTTAGTAGAAATCATCAAATATTTAAGATAATCAAAATTTATGTTTATAATTCATAATTGTTAATATGGTAATTCAATCATTATGAAAATCTCTTAATATTAATAAATTTGTTTTTAATACATTATGTTAGTTACTTTAATAAACAAAGAAATAATTTTACAGAAACATTCGGAAGTGAATAATTACCGAATGATTATGGAAGGTGCGTCCGAGATATTGAGTAATGTGGCACAATCTCTTCGCGATGTACGCATAAAAGACAACCAGTTGCGTACGTTTGATTTGTTTAAGTCTGCCGAGGTAAAGAAAATGCTACAAGTCCTGGAAACTTATCCCGTAGAAACGATCTCGCTTTTCGCGACAATGAGTTGGATCGATCCGTCTACGAGACGTTTGCTGCCATTTCGTTCTATTCGAAAGACTGTTTGCGAGCTGCATTTTAATTCAGAATTTTGGTCTCAATCCGAATCGAAACGCTTACTTCATGAACTTTGTTCCTTTGATCCTTACAAACTGTTAACTGACGTTACCAGTGATGAATATAAGGTAAGTTCGCGTACTCTAACGACATAATGTTGAGTGATCAGAGTAATTATCAGAATAGTTGTCATTTAGGCCAAGTAAATGAGTTTGTCGAAAGTTTGACGAATGGATTAAGCGTATTTTCTGCCTGATGACCACAAAAATGTGATATTCGGCAAATTATTTCTAACATGCAGTGTCAAATGTCAAATAAATTTACAATTTTCAAATTTGTTAGTTTTGATGACAAGCAGTTTCTTTTTTACTTTGAAAAAACACTCGAATCAAATGATCTAGCATTTACTACCTAAAGTATAAAATTAAAAATTTTAAAAAAACTAATGAAAAAAATTTTTTTTCAGGATACAATATTTCATAACAAAAACACTTTACCAAAGTATACACCTTTTATATCATCAGTGTCGTTACTCATAGACGAAGTATTGAAAATATTGGAAATGCATCCAAATTTAACACTAACTTCCAATATCTTCAACATCACAACCTGCATGAATCTGCCAAACGAAACCGTCGCTCTGCTAAACAGAGCCGAGGAGTCTTGGGTTCACGAATTGATAGTCATTTTTGAATCTTCGAACGTCAGCCAGCCTTACAAAAGTGTGCGGAATGAGTATCAAGTGAACGCGCAATATGAAACTCCGTTCGTACAGTTGAGTCGAACGGTGCAGTTGGTTTCGTCGTTGGTGCAGCTGTTGTCAGGCGGTGACGTCTGGCAAAAGATCCGGTCTATGTACGACGGCTCCAAAGTTAGGCCTTTGTTCAACGTCGTCGAAGATCTACCGAACTTGGTGATAACCGCATTTGATACTTTCATCAATACCGAACGACTGTTCGACTTCCTCGAGGCGCATCATGCTGGCCAGGCGAATCCCTGCGACATAGACAAATACCTAATACCGCCGGGATTCATGAGGAAAAAAGGACTGTTATCGAGCCTCACCAACATATGTCAACGTCTGATTCGTGGCAATGACCTACTTACTGTTAAAGACTTCCTGCCTTTCGACGTCCGATCTGAGGTATGGGCTGAATAAAATTGTTTTTATTTTTGTACAGATTTTTTTGTACTTTGTGACTTATGCATTAGTATTTTTAAATTTCTTTAATTCAGCCTTATTGACAGCTAACTTTCAATTTGCCATGTAAAGATTGTCTCGAATACCTATTGAAATTCGTTTTCAGACGTTCGATTTGAATGTTATTCTTCCGGTTTCACGTGTCAAATATTTTATTCGATTTTTCGTTTTCAGCAGAGTAAATATTCGTATCAAGTTGGGGAATCGACAAAGTTGAACGAGACGTTTCTATTGGAAAAAGTGAGATGCCTTCGGTCAACACTCTTCCGCGTGATTTCCGATGGTCCTAAAGAATTAAAAGTTCCAACATGGTGGACGTCTTTTGAGGAAGGAACTCTTAAAGATTTTAAACAGATTTACAAAAGTAAAGTATGTACACGAACAAAGTCAAATCAAATAGAGATATTTAAGTTTATTTATGTAATATTAGTAATTTCATGTGTCGGATGTTATATAAATGAAAATAATGTTTTGAGAATAAGATTAACTGTAAGTCAAAATATTAAGTGTAGATCGATATTTGATAAATTATTAATACTTATTTGATTTCATCTAATCTTTAGGATATACGATCTGTAGCTCATTCGGTTGCACGAAAATTTCTCAAATTCTTTAAAAAGAATATACTTATGCAACATGTAACAAACAAGTAAGCCAACTTTACTATAAAGAATATTTGTTTTTATATTCTCAAACTGCTAATGATTGTATTTTTAGTACTTGTGATTGGTGCAACACTTTATTACTTGAGATTGTGAATTCGCAATTGCTGCACCATAGAGCCTACGCAGACTTTCTATGCAAATTGGAATTTATGAAAACAGAGGAAATAGAGAAAACAATGATGAACGAATTTTATTGGAATAAAACTATAAATATGGTGCGTTTATAGTTTTAAAATGTATTAAAAATATGTTCGATACATAATTAATTATATGTATCATAAGTACTCTTTAGCATTTTGATTAGTATTTTAATATTAATAAAAATTTGTTGCAAATATATTGCCAATAATTACCAATATACGTTTTTGTAAGTCTATATAGTTTTATGATATGGTCAATGTAAATTCATTTTTACGACATCAGTTGATATTCATTTCAGATTACGGCATATAATATGCTGAATACGAAAAAGAACCCGGAAACTTTTATGACGGTTTTAGAGAATACTCTCTATTACGTTACGGACATCATTGTCGACTTCCAAAACAAAACATATAGCGATAATATTCAGCAATGTTACGACAAGTTTGTTGGCAAACCTTCATTTTCTAGACCTGGATTGTGAGTTTGTATAAAAATATAACTTTACTTCACAGTATAAAAATCCAAATCAGATGATCGAAACTTTATAAAGAGTAGTAAAAATCATTTCAGTAGAATACATTTCAAATGTAAATAAAAAGTTACAGATTTTTTTCTTAACTAATACTTTTTTACCTTAACCTTTAATTATTTATTTCTTGATCAAACTAATTAATTCCAGAACTATAATTTTAGATATATGTCAATGATTATCGGAGTTTTGGATTTCATCAGTAAAAACATCAATATCATCGACACAGCAAAAACTCATCAGCAATTATTAAACGTTTCAAAAGTGATGGAAAGACAAATCGCCATCTGGAAGCCCCTTGAGAACGTGACGAAAAATTCAGATTCGAAGATTGTTAATCAGTTTTTGCCGGGCGCTCTTATAAATGTGAATCTAATAGTGGAAAAGTGCTCTGACAAAAGAAATAGGACGGTTTGTATTTACGAGATCTTAAGTTCGAAGAAAATGCAGAAGCTTTTGCAATACGACCCGAAGCTTGCTAAATATCCTAGCATGCATGAAATTTCCACGATGCTCGCAGATAGTCTTGATTTTAATTATATAAATCGGCAAATACAACGGTGGAGGAGGGTAGCATCGAACGATCTCAGTTGGTTGAAGAAAATGCTGAAAAGTGTGACTTTGGTTATTGAAGAGAGCGGCAATCTGTTGGATGTTGCAACTAAAATCGATTTCCAGGACATTAGTAACGCTTTGGGGGTGCCCGATCTCGTAGATGGCGTCATTAATATTCTGGAAGATAAGACTGTAGACAAATTATTCGATGGGTACGAGTATTATTAATATAACGTTGTTATCAAAGTTATTATGGTTATTATGCTTCATATGATTATTAATACTTTATTACATCATGACAGGTTACAAGAAATTTTGGATGACGCCGAATCGCTCATTGAAGACAAAGATGCATTTCAAGATTTGCAAAGTATATTAAACATTATTAAAACAATGGACATTTTCAAAAATTTGGGTCTTTTGGATATGAAATGTAAGTTTCTATATGAGTAAGATGATAATCGTTATATTGTGCTTTACAGGTGATAAAAATATATTTTTATAATTACTTATTGCAATTAATTTTTGTATTTAATAATTTTGTGTTCAAATCAAGTGAGTTATTATTAATAATAATTTAATTTTTTTTTGAGTGCATGCTCGTTTGTCATCTATCTCAATTACACAGAAAGTTTGTATTGTTTTAGATACAATTAGAGACATGTTCGGTGACTGGGACACTTTCAGAAGATACTTGGTGGAAGAGGTCCATCTCTCAAAAGCTATTGTCTTGACCCTCAGTGGGGCAAAAGTTGATATGCTTTCCGTGTTCATGAAGGAGCGAAACGCTATAGCTTTAAAGGACACAATATGTTCCCCCGAGAAATTAGGTGCCGTGTTAAATTTTGATGGAAGTCGAATCTCAGGTGACCAAGTCAGCGACGTTTTGTGCCAGTTGGATAGCGAGCAAACGTTGAATATCGTTATCATGCTCATTAAGAATCTTAACTTCGAATACATCATGAAAAACGTATGTTGCTCTTTAAAATAATAATGACGAGACTATTCGCGTATCCATTAAAATTAAACATAAAATATTCATTTCGAGATGTAACAGTCACAGTTATTTACATAATTAATAGTGGAATAATAATGAAGTAAATATAAATTAATGTTGTAGCTGATGAATGCAAATGTCCGGAATGTCTTGGGAAATGCGAACTTGACAGAAGTAGAGGGAAAAGAAGTCATCGGAAATTTGAGCGTAGCTTCAGAGCTCGTGTCGATTTTCAAGGACAAACTACCTACTAGTATTCTGGATAATAACTCGAACAACCAGGAGGAAAAGTCCAATTCAGATGTGTCTAGTACGACTTCCATTTTTCACTTCGTTTTTCAAAAATTATCACATGATTTATAATTATATCATAATAAGAATGTAAAAGCTAAATGGTGTTTAACTCTTTTAGCTGTAGAATTTTTGAATGACTTCAGTAAACTGTTATGTGGAAAACAGTTGATATCAACAAATAACGAGCTTTATCGAGTAATAGCAAATATCGAAGATAATAAGAAGGACATTGACGACGTAGAATTGTATTCCTTACCGAGTGAGTAATGCCGCGTCAAGGTTTACACTAATACAGTATATTGCATAAAATATATTAAAATCAGTGCAACAATATTTTGTAATCTATGTTTTACTTCTCCCATGACAGCTGAATTTTGCCGGGACACATATAAATCTATAGTAAAGATGAAGGCTGGAAAAATCTTATGGTCTTACGTGAAACCGCTGTTACGCGGCCGCATACTTTATAGTCCGAACACTGTTGTCATTGAAGGGGTAATGCAAGTAGCAAATAAGACTTTCCTGGAAATGAACAAGTTTGCGGAGTTGGTAGACAGCTTTCAAAGAACCTTAATATCCTTGGCATCGCTTTCCGAGATGAGCGAAAGTTTAAAGGATCTCCGGGACATAATGTCGTCGGATGTAATGAAAATCGCCATCAAAACCATAAGTGGTGCTAATTTCAACAGTGATATTTCTGAATTCGACTTGGAAAATATTGCTTGGAAGATTAAAAAATCGCCCAGGTAACGCCGATGGATTTGAATAAAGTTAAATATTAAAATTTTAGAGATAACAAGAAAATGAAATCGTAATTTATTTTAGTAAGGCTTTAGAAGACAATTTTTGTCAGTTAAGTTTGCTAAATACAGTTTGAAGGTAACTAAAATATAAGTAATCGATACATATACATAGCCATCAATTATTCCAGGATTGTCAATATGTTTGGGATGTTGCGCAATCTAATGGAATGCGTGCTCATGGATCGTATGCGAGGATTTCCGTCCGAGGATGAACTCGAGCGGAATGCCCGCGATCTTATGGAAACGAACGAGCTGCTGGCGGCTGTGGTTTTCTTTGATGGCAGCCCCGATCGACAGAAGCGGGCGACCAATCAAACTTTACCCGATGATCTGCATTATAAAATCCGAATGGATGTTGATTACGTGCCGTCGACCAAAAGATTGAAAAAGCAATTCTGGATACCGGGTCCCGAGGGCGATTTTATCGAAGACCTTCGTTATGTTCGCGGTTTTATACAGCTTCAGGACAGCATTGACAGGGCTATCATTCAGGTTAAAGCGCCGAGGCTACGCCAATGGAAGACTTTGACACAACAGATGCCCTACCCTTGTTGGAAAGAAGCATAGTTAGTATCAGAGACATAACTAAGGAATCAGATATAATTACAGGAAAAATGCTTGTTTTTCAAATTAAAACAAGAAAATTTTTGGGAATTTCACAAAGTTTTGATTAATTTGTGATGTGATTTCTTTTATTTTGCAGTTTCCAGACAACATTGTACGAATCACAGGGACTTCAAGTTGCATTCTCTTTTGCATTGATGTTAATTGTTGGATCAGTAGTCCGACACATTGTCTGGGAAAGAGAATCACAAAATGCTATGGTATGAGAAGATGGTTCTATTCATATATAATAATTATAATCAAGATTAAAATAAATTCAAGCAAATAAGTAGTAGGAAATTTATAATAAATTTTACGCACAGTGAAACTTTCATACATCTTCAAACTTCTTCCTTTACAGATTTCGTCTTTGTACACTAGTCTTGTCCCCCATCATATATAATTTCATTACCTTATGAAAGTTTCGCAAAAGTTATACTTCGTAAGTTATGGTAGCGTTAACAGCGCTGTCAAATTATGGTTCCATAAAATTAAATAAATTTGTATCATCTTTTATAAAATTCGTGCTTAATTGAAACGAATTAATTAATATACCACAATTTTGTAAGAGAAGATTTATCAATTTAATGATGTTTTTATTTTAACATTCAGTTTTATATTTTTAATGAGTTTCTATTGTAGTAATGTATTTTCTCCCAGTGTATAATTTTAAACAAGCCAGTTTGCCAATCTTAATTTTTCATATAAGATACGTAGTTGATAAAGTTTCGTTTAATCAACTATGCATTCATTCCAGGTAATGAACGTTATGGGTTTGAAACCTTGGCGAAATACTCTGGCGTGGTTTATAACATCGTTCATCGAGCTCATCATCATCATGCTTACAATTTTCAGCATACTTACTGGAGGGGGCATTCTTCCGAAATCAGATCCTGTGCTAATCTTGTTGCTTATGCTTGACTATGCATTTTCAATTGTGACTTTTTGGTACGGTAATTGAATTATACAATTATATATAAAAAAAATTAATAACAAAAGCACAAGTTACGTCACACAATCAGTTTTACTCGCAGCTTTTACCAGCATTATACGTGACGCACTTTTTTAATTGCAGTTACATGATCTCGACAATGTTCAGCTCCGCTAGTTTGGCAGCAGTTACCACAGTTGTTATGTTTGTGTTGACATATTTGCCTTATATTATAGTCATAGCCATGGAGGCGAGCATGGGTTTAGGATATAAGATCTTGATCGTAAGTCGAATCAAATTCAACATATTTGAATATCTTTCGTTTAAATTTAATAATACATTTTTCTGCAGTTGGTTACATATATTGAGAACAAAGTGACAGAAACTTATAGTGTATTTGATAAATGAAATTCAATGATTCTTATTACATGTTTTTCAATGTAAATTCTTTTCGAATTAAAAATCTTATTTTCCAACTGTCAAATAAAAACAAAAATATTATAAAGAAAAAATCAAAAGTTTAGATTATATTTATCAAGGATAAAAATTACATATTTTAAAGTTAATTAAATAAATATGTACTTTTGTAAGAATCTTAGTATGTCGACGGGTTTCTGTTATGGATGCTTATACGCTGTGAGAAAAGAAGTTCAAGGAGTAGGACTAAAGTGGTCCGGATTGTGGAATGAATCTAGTCCCGGAGATCCAATGTCTGTTGGTCTTGTTTTAACTTTGATCTTCATTGACGGATGCATTTACGGTCTCATTGGTTATTTTGTAAATAGATACACAAATAAAGGTAATCATTAATTCTATTAATATTAATATTTCAAACCTCCGATCATATTATGTATAAAGTTTTTGATTTTATTTTCATGTATTTCAGATATTGAAAGCAATAACACCAATTTAACTAGAAACGAAAAACATGTTGGCGTAAGCTTTGAGAATGTACGAAAGGTTTATCAGACAAACGAGGGCTACGATTGCGTTGCAGTTGAGAATTTCAACTTAAAACTTTGCGAGGGCGAAGTAACGAGTCTCTTGGGCCGAAATGGAGCTGGAAAAACAACAATCATGTGAGATCATTTTTAAACGATCAAAACATACTTTTCCTTTTCCCATTTGTTCATTTCATTTTTTGAAGATTACATGTTACTTTTGAAATTCGCATTAATATTGGAAATATATGTAAAACACGATGTATTAGTTCCACAAGCGAATAATGTATATTTCATTTATATTTCAGTAAAATGCTGACGGGAATGATATGTCCTTCAAGTGGCAAAATCGTTTTGAACGGATATGAGAATGATAAACCTAGTATTGGCGTTTGTCCCCAAGACAACGTGTTGATTGACACGCTGACGCCGCGGGAACATATGATTTTCTATGCGAAATTGAAAAAACCGAACAGCAAAGCTGACATGATAAGAAACATCAATCAGTAAGTAATGCTACTAGAAAAAATACCAATAATAAAATACAATAACAATGTATTTCTTACTTACAATTGAAACGTTACCAATATATTGACAAAATATCAAAAATATACTAAAAATATTCACATCATCTCTCGATTGTAATAAAAATATTATTACGGATATTTGTGATGTCCATGTTCCAGAAACTCATCACTTACTCTTTTTTTTGTAGAATGATGTTAACTTTAGAATTGGGTAGACAGGAAAACGAGCCGGTGTTTCGATTATCTGGTGGTACCAGGCGCAGGTTGTGCGTAGCTTTAGCTTTCTTAGGTCAACCAAAACTGGTGATTCTTGACGAACCTGGTGCCGGAGTCGACCCCGCGGCTCGTCATCGAATTTGGCGATTAATCGATAAATACAAGGTCGGCAGGACCGTGCTTCTCTCCACTCATCATCTCGACGAGGCGGACATGCTCAGTGACACCGTCGTGGTAATGCACAAAGGCAAAATCCTTCGTCACGGTTCACCTATAAATCTGAAAACGACCTGTGGCCGAGGCTACCGGATGCATCTATCTTATCCCCCGAAAGACAAGGAAGCACCGGCACAGAAAAAGGATCTGCAAACTTTGCGCGCACTTGTTGAAAGCGTAGTATCAAATGCACAGCTGCAAGAAACTTCGGCTTCTGAAGTTCTCATCAGTCTGCCTTTCCAGTCGAAACACGGAGTTAATAACGAGTAAGTTAAGTTTCTTTTTGAACAAATTCTATTCCTTTTACTTTATTTGATACTCCATCGTTTTACTCTGTTTTTTTCTACGATTCGCATTTGGATTGATTCTGGCGCAATTTCGCTTTTAGACTAATTAACAATTTGACCTCTTGAAGTACGCTGAAATGTATTTGTGAAAGATTTAAATTATAAGTTAAATTTAGGAAATCTTTAACTTCTATGAAAATTCAAGAATGAGGGTGTGGAGATACAAGGTTGATAGAAAAAAGCTTGATATCTTGATTAAAATCAACATTTTTGTCAGAAATTATACATGAAACTTTATGTTATTATCATGTGTCTTTGTTTTTAATAATAAACGATAATACAATGTTGTGTTCACTTATAGCATTGGAGGGGTAGCGAAAATACTGGAAGACAATAAAAAATCTTTAGATTTCGCCCACTTTTCTTTGGAATGTGACACTTTGGAACGAGTGTTTTTGGATTTGTGCGCCCAAGAGGAAAGAGAAGGAAAGCACAGCAATAGTAATTCTTCTTCTCCCGTAGCCAATGGTAATGGCATTGATGTAAATAATTTTTTTTTTTATTTTATTAAACAAACTTCTGATATGTAAATATTACAAGTTTGTTATGCATATGGTCAACACAATATGTATTTTATTTAACAAAAAATTTAAGTAAACTAAGTAACTAATAATATTTCAATACATTCTTGTTGGCTTGACATGTAATTCTGTTCAGCTTAATTTGCAAAATGTTCGCGTAGTATTATTCTTGAACATTATTTTTTTATGTTCACTTGCATGTGTAATTTTTCCAATATCGTAGTAAACGATAATAACAACTCAAATCATCGAATGAATATAAGGGACAAAATATTACAAGGATACTTTGCAGGGACATTCTTTGGAACAAACGACATTGATCTGATCGGAGTTGAGCCGACGCCAAATCCTACGCCGTTGAGACAAGCGAGAGCCCTGTTGACAAAAAAATTGTGGCACTTCGCGCGAGATTGGCGAGCGCCATTAGCAGCCCTGTTTTTGCCGACAATGTTTGTAGCCATAGCAATGGGATTCTCGTTAATAAGACCTCCTTCTGAAGACGAGCCACCGTTAATTTTGACTCCCAAGTTGTACGACACTCATCCCACGTATTTTTACAGGTTCGCATTCGCTCGTTCCTTATCTTTATTTTTGTCTTCGACAAATACATTTCGTCTCGGCGCTTCTTTCGATTGCCACTGTCAATTATTTGTTTCAGCATCGACGACGGATCGGACCGTTTTTTGCAACAAGTGTCAGCGCAATTGCACGAAAGATTCGGCGATGATTACGCGGGAGCTTGGCAAATAATGCCAAACGTAAGGATTTTTATCTTTTACATTCAAAATTTGACCTCGTCAATTTAGCTTCTTATTGGTCAGTAGGCTGGTAAAATGCGTCCGTTTGTTTCTCAGTGTATAAAATGACGCTAAACGTTAAGTATATGACACGCAGTTGTAACGCTGCATCGGAATGAATATTAATTAAATCAGCACGGTCCTCGTCATAAGAGCGACGTGGTTCACGTGAAATTACATTTGCATTTGATATTACCTATTGTGCTTTAGTCAGAACTTGTCGTAAATTAAATTAGATTGAATTAAATTTAGTTAAATTGTATGAAATTACATTACAATGTTCTAGATTATCTTAATAAGACATACTCCTTCATTTTGGATTAATCCCCCCTAAGTGAATTTAATGCCGAAGAGATTCGGCATTTTGACTTCGCGTTTTCGCATTTGTACGATCCGCACAACTCGAATACGTCAATTGGCAACTATTATTAACAAGATTTGTCGGACGTCAGGAACACGATAAACACGTGCGACGAAACGTAATTCACAAGTTAACTCGATCAGTATTAGACAGAAGTAGGCTAATTCAATAACAATTAATTGCTTCGGGTTAATAGGTAGAGCGCCATACGTTTAGCGATTTGTATGTAAGATGACAGTCAACATTCCAGGGAGCGGATCTAAACTGAATAATGATTAATGCCTTGCATTCACTTTGATTTAATCTTGTTGGCAGGACACGGGAACTTGCGAGTGTCTCGATGGACAGCAAGTTTGCCATGGCGTATCCCAGCCCGTAGAAGGTCTTTTTCAAACTCTTCCAGGACGTCAGACACTTGATTGGATAGTCTCTACTCAACAAGAATACATTGAAAGAAGGTTCGCGGATGTTCACGATATTATTCAATTTTAAGTTCGAACATTATTAAAAAAACAGATGTGAATCAATACAAAATTACTTACATTTATTTTACATCTTTAACTGTAACTTTATCCTGGGTATCGTTCACACAATTAGAACTTATCACTTAGTATTTTTAATAAAATTTTTACTTCTTTTTTTTTTAATTTAAATAATAGGTTTTTTGTGTATTTTTTTTGCAGTGTATTCCGATAATAAATATGACAATTTGATTTTAGATACGGAGGATGGTCTTTGTCACACGTAGATAAGCAACCGGTATTCGTTGTATGGTATAACAATAAGGGACACCACGCACTGCCATCGTACTTGAATGCTCTCAATGAAGCGATCCTTCGTTCCGCCGGTGTCCCCGGGCGACTCACTACAGTAAATCATCCGTTAAAATTATCCCGCGACCAACTGAATCGCACTACGTTGTAAGCAATTTTCCTTCGCTTCTTTATTATTTTTTCATTGTTTATCCATACCTTGGCTATTCTCACTAACTTGATAAATGTGGTCCAGTTTCGCACAAATGTTTATTATACGAGCGACATTCACGAAGTTTCAAGTATCTTTTTGACATTTTAGAACATGTTCTAGATGATTATAAAAATATTTTTCAAAATTGAAATACCTACTTTATAGAAAAATATGATATTAAAATTTTATCATTGAAATATTACTATGACTTGTTACATGTTTTGTTTGTGTAACCTTTTGTAGTTTAAAATTTTATCCGTACATAATTATCGCTTGATGTAATTAAAAAACTAAAACATTCGTATAATACATATTTGGTGCTATATAAAGTTTATATTCTGTATGACATATGTTCATAACATTAATTGTATTATAACTTTTGTTTACGTTGCCGAAAGATTACAACATGTAGCTGATGTCGGCGTTGCTTTAGTGCTACTGATCGCATTTAATTTAGTGGGGGCTCAAGGTGCTCGCGAATTGGTTCGAGAAAGGCTGTCCGAAGAAAAGCGCATATCATATCTCGCCGGAGTGCATCCAATCACTTATTGGACTACGAATTTTATATGGGACTTCTTTGTGAGTATATTATTAAAAGAGTACGTAATCTTATATTCTCTTTATTTTTTGACCAAAAATCATAATGAATTAGTTCAAAATCTACTTCCAAAGTAGGCATGAAGGCATGAATTTTTTTGTTAATTTTTTTTTGTTTTTGTACATGTATCCGTACAAATACAACGTTTAAATATTTGAGTTTAACGTTTCCATTTAATCCCTAGAATGACATTGAGTAAATTGTATCCCTCTATAATAGTAATACAATTTACTCAATAAATGAGGGATTTTAAACTTTGTACGTGCGTCATTGTTCAACTATTCTACAGGTATTCTCTTGCTCGATTGGTCTAGCTGTAATAGTCTTCGTGATATTCGGGCTACCTGCTTACGTCGCCAGGGACAATCTCGCTGGCATCATTTTACTATTGGTATTATTCGCGTAAGTTCTCAAACTGAGTTAATCCAACTGCCGCAATACAATATCGATTCGACGGATTTCACGCGCTCTTGTAACTCACAAACGCGGATACACCTGAAATTTGTAAACATCCTTACAATCGAATCAGTTAGTCAAATATGATTGGCTTATTGAAATCCGCGAGGAATAGATATTCCATTTTTGAGGTTCCGATAAGGCTGGCTCCCGTTTTTCGTTGAAAATCGATATTCGATTGAATGGCAGAGCTCGTAACTTGCGGTTCAAAGTACAATTTCAATTTCGCTTCAAACCGGATCTTGTTTCAGGTGGGCCATAATACCGATCATCCACTTGAGCGAGAAATGTTTCGATGACGCGAGCCTTTCGAACATGGTGCTCTTTTGCGTGAATTCGTTCGTCGGGGTGTTTTCCCTAGCCACAATCCTCGTGATCGACGTCCTCGGCAAGAGCCAGACCGCCGAAGACGTGCGGAACATCCTGCACCATGTATTACTGGTGTTGCCCCAGTACGCGCTCGGCGACGCGCTCGTTCAGATGACGAGGAACGACATCGCCGCGCAACTCCTCGGCAGATTCGACATGGACGTTTACATGTCGCCTCTCGGCTGGGATCTCCTGGGTCTTCACTTCGTTCTGCTCTTCCTCGTCGGCGGCATTTCGTACCTTGTTAATTTAATTATCGAATGCAGAACTATCCCGTATAGATTTAAGCGACGGTACGTGTTTGTCTTTGTTCATGCAAATTAGTTTCCGATTGTGGGTTTCAATTAAAGGGCGTTCCCTTGTCAGGACTCCATAAGACAAATCAGTCGCTGTCGCGGTTATTAAATGATCTTGAAGTAGTTCGCGGAAAATGGTGGTTCGAACTACCGTACTGATAGAGTAGACGTCTATTTGTCAAAACGTTTTTAACGCGATTCTCATTGCTAGCACTGCTGATGAGAGTACATTTATTATTGATGGAATTAATTATAATTAATCGGTTCTCATTTATACATGGTTCGTTGACGGATATTTGAAGTAATTAAAGTAATAGTCTTTGTGTATTTTTTTACTGTAAAAACGAGTGTTTTAAATGTGTTTTAAAAGGTAAACCGTAGAAAAGTTTTCTGAAGATATAGTACATGAAAGAATTAAATATTTATTTAAATTGTGTAGTTTTATAAATCAGTAATTTTTAATTTATTAGGAAATTTGAGCAAAAGCCAAATTGTTCTGTGATTTCGCTAATTTGGTATACAATTCCCATAAACAGTTCAACATATTTTTATTTTAAAATGTCGAAAAACCTATTATTGTATTATTCAATATTAAAACACATTCGAACCTGTAAAGTTTTTACAGTATTTACGCATCCTTTATCAACGTTCTTCGATCGCGAAAAATCGTAAATTGGATACAATATTGCGTACGGCTACAGATATCTTTTTAATACCATGTACACGCTTCTCTCCGGTATTTTTCCTCGGGCAATGAAATTATCGATTAATTCATCGTCGTACACTATCTACGATATTATCTCAACTATTTTATATGACACTCCAGGAGCGTTTACGAGACCGTACAGGAAGACGAAGACGTTTCGAAAGAGCGTTTTAGGGTCGAAAGCCATCAGGATCACGACGTCCTGAAGGCGATAAACTTGCGCAAAGAATATCACAGCGTTAGCGGGACGAACGTCGCGGTGCGAGATCTGAGCTTCGGTGTTGAGGCAGGAAGTTGCTTCGGTCTGCTTGGGGTGAACGGCGCCGGTAAAAGCACCACTTTCAAGATGCTGACGACGGAGACGCGACCCACCGCCGGAAGAATCTTTCTCCGCGGAATGGATATCGGACCCGGTCCACTTTGCAACGCCGAGGTCGGATATTGTCCGCAGAGGGACGCTCTTGATGGTTTCCTAACTGCCCATCAGACTTTGACTGTCCATGGACAGATCTGTGGTCTGCGTAACGTGCCAAGGGTAATGTCCGCAAAATAGCCACGCATTGAAAAGATACATCGAGAAAAACGTTTACTTGAAATCAACTTTTGAAATCGAACGAATTAACTGATTTAAGGTAGTTCCAGACTTTGTGACATTGTTGAGAAGAGAATAATTTTTACGATTTGTTAAAATGGTATAATAATAAAGTTTTAAGAATTTCTATAATAGTCTCTTACTTGAGATATATAGGATGTCGGAAATTGATGAGTAAATGTATAAGCAATGTTTCAAAATGAAAAAAATTGAATGATAATTTTGATAAAAACGTCAATTCAAGTTTTACAATGAGATTGTTCATTAAAGATACTTGTTTTTAACATGGAAATAAGTAAATTTTTTCAAAGAACGAAAAGAAAATGATTTACTGGAAATAAATTTACTAATTATTAATACTTTTTACACATATACTATATGAATTGTTAATGTCTCATTACGAGGCTATAATTCACAATTTTATGATAACGTCTTTTTGCCTTTTTCAATTTTTTATCAAAGTTTTTTACATGGATAATTAATTGACAGTTTATTTTGAAGTATCTTTTGATAAAACTAATGAATGATGTCGATATTGAAATAAATTGAATATTTATAAATTGAATTGAAAGCTTTAAAATAATTTAATAAAAAATATTTAGAACGTGTAATAGATTAAATACTTAAAATAAATCGTATTCTAATGTAATTAGAATGAAGCGTGTTTGAGTTTATGAACTATCTTAAAGAAGAAAATAATGATCCATTTTCTTACGAGAAGAAAAACCGTTATCCAGTAAAATTAAAAGCGATTAATTTTTATCGATGGATTGTAAAAGTATTACGAGTTCAGTAAGTAGTGTCTATAAAAATATAAAAATGGATAAACGCTGCTTTCAGGCCGTGGAAAGAATGCTGAAAAGGTTTGATCTTCTGAAGTACGCTCACAGAAGGATAGATCGTCTTAGCGGCGGAAATAAAAGAAAACTTTGCGCTGCCATAAGTGTTATGGCACCGGTATCCGTGGTTCTAATGGACGAACCGACTAGGTAAACATATTCCTTTTCAGTTTATCAGAGATTATAAGTTAATTAAAATTGATTCTAATCTCAAATTCAATTACAATGGACAATAACAGTTTTTTAAACCATTAGAGATTATTAAGTAAATTAAGTTTAGATGAAAGAAAAAGAGAAAAAAATGAAAAAATAAATAAAATTGAATTTTCAATTTTAGCGGCATGGATCCAGCGTCGAAAGAACTTGTCTCAAAAGCGATTAACCATGTTATTCGGTATCAAGGCTGTGTTTTATTAACTTCTCATAGTGTCGCGGACTGCGAAAAAATCTGTACAAGAGTTGGTATTCTTGCGAAAGGAGGATTTAGATGTATTGGAACCCCCGCTCATTTGAAACATAGGTAAACTTGATGCATATTTTATATTTTAAATAAAAGACCAATATATTTCTTGTATTTAATATCGTAATGTAATACACTGAGAAAACAAAGTAGTAAAACTAGCAAAAATGACATCGATCGTCGTCACATCTACAACGATCGCTGTAAAATTTACGCCGATGACGTAATGTTTACGGCGATCGCTGTAGATTTGACTAC
>JABFOV010000225.1:0-46464 GCA_022817685.1 Aradophagus sp. ZL-2020
TGACAGAGACATTTCTATTGTCTTCTTGATACAAAATTATGATATGTCTCACGAAATGTCTCATTAGTTCGAAAGTATCTCAATTTTAGTCACCTTTACTGTCTCCAATAAATGTCTCATGAATTTGGAGACAACAAAAGTGTCTCCACTGAAATTGAGACACTACAAACGTCTCAAAACGAGACATTTCTTAAGAGTCATTTTTAAGTTTGAGACATTTAATTGATTTGAGACATTAAAAAGTGTCTCAATGTCTCAATTTGAGACACGTACCTTTGCAGTGTGCGTACACTTGTAGATATTGAAATATAAAATTTAAAATTTAATTTTAATCCACAGCATCTGAATAATGTGGAATATTATTTAACAACAAAGTTGAACTAAAAGTAGGTGCAAGCTGCATTTATGTTTTACAATTGTGTTTTAATAACACAACTAAATTATTCCAACAAAAATAGTGACAATAACATTGGACTTAATATATATCTTATCATGCTGAATAAACATTGTATGGAAATAAAAGCGACTATTTTGTTATTTGTAACAGCACTTTATATTGTTCATTATGCAACTCATTCCCATAGCTTCTTCAATTCCGTACTATTATTACCGATTTGCCATGATATAAGAATAGGTTCTATCTCGAAGAGAAAGTACCGCGACAATAAGTAATTATCCAATAATTGCTTGATGAATCTATCAACGCTTAGTTTATTAATACCAGTTTAAACATCACTATTTTTTCAAATTTAACTCGCAAAAGATCTCTGGGGTATAATTTATCAAACCATTTTTTTAATCAATACAGGTTAAACAAATTGGAGCAATATGACTTACTTAC
Source organism: Aradophagus sp. ZL-2020 (assembly GCA_022817685.1). Lineage (NCBI taxonomy): Eukaryota > Metazoa > Arthropoda > Insecta > Hymenoptera > Scelionidae > Aradophagus > Aradophagus sp. ZL-2020. The sequence continues at coordinate 842 of JABFOV010000225.1, forward strand.
CTAATTATTATTGTTCTTCAGGATGTTAGGATAAATGTTATTGTACAATATGATATTATTATAGTAAATTTGTCAGTTCATATTTGACAGAGTTTAACGTTAATATAGACTTATATAGAATATACTTGAACCTCGATAGGTTCCCTTGTTATATAATCAAGGTTTTTTTGTCACTCGAGGGGCTAAACGCTTGATCGAGTATCGCTATACGGAGGATCGAGTCTATTAACACAATAAATTTCTAGGTTGTTTAAAATTATAATAAAAATACAACAGTTACAGTTGTTTACTCATTTAGCATAAGAATTTTAAAAACCTTTGCTTCGAGAAAGAAATGATCGTGGTCTCCAGGTACGCTAAAAATGTACCAAAATTTACGTTGATTTAATGAAAATACACTAATGTACACTAGTGAAATCGCTGTATGATAATACTCCAACTTCAAATTTAAGTTCGTCTTGTAAAATCACAACACATATACTTACAACTAATGTACGCTATTTATAATTTAAGTATACACATTTTTTTTACGATTTAGCTGACTTTGTGAAAAGTAATCCAGATTAAATATTGATGTTCTTATTTCATCGCGATAATTCACTTAAGTGACTACAACGTTTCATGGATTTGCGCAGCAGTCAACGTCAATAATAAATATTGGATCCCTCAATTTACATTTCATTAATTATAATAACGTGCCTCAGAAAGTTTAATTACATCGTCGAAATGACTTTCCCAATTTTCAGTAGGCATCTACTTTAAGAACCGGCGCGAATAATAACGCTGAACTTTAAGCGCGCGACACGCGTGTGTCGCGCCATTCAACGGATGCCGAAGAATTGTTGACGCCGCGAACAACGGGCAATAATTTTTAATCGCGCGCAACGCACCGCTATTTTGCGCAACAATTTTATGCGCAATTAATCATTTATAATATATAAAGTTGTGATTGATTAGTGAACCGTCGACTGGGGTTTGTAGTCAGAAAAATGTCTCGCGAGGTGCTGCTGAAAATCACCGTAATGAATTAATTGAAGTTGTCGTAATCGTGAGGATGCGCTCGATGAGTTCTAATAATATCCTCCGTTTATTCATTCTTGTCATTATATCGAAGAAAAAAATATAGAATTGTACTAAACAATGTTGCAACGAGGTCTCGAACGTTCGAGGAATAATTTTCTTCATATACGGAATAAAATAATTGATAAATGCATTTTGATAAATTTTATTTCAATAACGCAAAGTAGAATCCGCGAAATTGCGATTATGCACAGATTTTATAATATGTTATGATATCAAGATGTTAACGATACTTAGATATGTAATGCATCAATGTCGTAATGATTTTCTTTTTCAATTGTTGATAGTTTGGTTCTTAAAGTTTCTTAACGTGAAATTTAATATGGGGTAATGTAACTCCAGAAATCGTTTTTAATTTTAAACATGAAATGTCATCAGTCTGTTCAATAATTTGATAAGCATGTATTAAGTGTTATTTAACATAACTATTTGATTACTTCACGTGGAAAAATTGCGATGAAAAAATGTATTGTTTGCAAAAAAATATTATATTTGATGCGCAAGGCTTTGTTACTTTTACTCTAATATTTTGGTTTTTTTAGACATGTTTTATATTCAAAAAATGTTGGTAATCGGAATTAATTACAATATAATATTACATAATGAAAGTAACATAATGAAAACAAATTATAAAATTATGAAACTTTTTTATATTCTAAATTGTACATGATTCAAACAAAGCTAAATTCCATTTATAAACATAGTTATTCATGTTCAAGTATTTGAGATTTTTTTCTAAAAAATAGCCCTTTTTTATACTACTTCAGTATGTTGACGAAAAAAAAATAAAAAAGATTAATTTGTCTAATGTTCGTTTTTACAGTTAGAAAGTAATAATGTGTATTCATCATTTTTAGATACAAGACGCAGAAATCAAATATCAGGAAAACCTGTCTAGGATAGAATACTTTAAAAATTCTAATCAGTAATGACGCAATGTGAGATGTTGTTTATCATTGTAGAGAAAATCTTGAAGAAATATAATGCTGTCATTCATTTGTAGAATCGTTTTTTTATAACTAACAAATTAGGATTTTAAAATGTATTAACGGTATTATTTTTTATAAAATTTATATCTTCAAAGACGAAAAAAAGTTATTTATTCAAATCTATATTTCAGTAAAATGTTTTAAAGGTATTAAGATAAGTCACAATTAACCGTAACTTCAGTAAATGTTCATAGAATTTAAAATTTAGTTTTTTTAGAATAGACAAATGCCAAAATTTCATTATAATCTTTAAGTTCAAAACAATAATATCATTGTAGTGTAATTGAAAAAAGGTACAAGATTTTAGAAACGTTTTGCACAATCTAAAATTTTATTCCGTAGAAAATAATCTACATGGGTTCGTTAGATATGACACCGGTTTTGTCAAAAAGTGCGAACGGTCATTATTTTTCAATGTCAAGTGGCTGTCCAGGAAAGAAAATTCGCGTGGTTTTATTTCAAGTGAGATTATTATACAACCAAAGACTAAACTAATGATACAGTTTCATTGCTAGCAAAAGTTGATTTTGTGGTATTACATATGTAACACTGGCAATCTCCTTTCGTAGCGAACTTGATCGAAGGTGAACCATAGAGGTTCTCAAACTTGATAACTGAAATGCTAGGCAATAATGTTGACTTTCTGTATGTAGGACGACTTTTTCTTAAAATGCAGACATTCCTTCAAAGTGCGGTTTAACGACGCGATAATTAATCAATAACAGTACGGTCATTTCTCTATTACATTACATTGTATTCACCAGTGCTACAATTTTTTTCTTTTCTTTCATCCGATTTGATTAATATTTCCTTGACTTTTTACTGATTCAGAACACTGATTTCTAAATAATATTATAAGCAATTTTGACATTTTAATTAAAAACTAATTGACATTATCAATATTGATTATATTTAAATTCAGTAAGTGATTATATAATTGAATGTGTTAGTAAATTATTCAACAGATATATTTAAAAATAATGGATTTATTTTTAAATTAACTATTGATATAAAAAAATATTCCTTTAAAGTTTTGACAAAAGTCTTTAAAAAGTAACTTTTTGATTGCAATCCCACGTTTCATTCATCTAACATTTTTTCCTAACATCTTCACGACTACTTCCAAACAAATGTCGTTTAGGCAATAAACCATTTAGGAATTTATGCAAATGTTACGCAATCGCAAACCTATAACAGGTAATGTATTTTTTTTAATGATACGAAATAAGAAAATAATGTAAAATAATTTCAGTTTATAAGTAACGTAACATAACTTATATACCGAAATAAAATGTTTGGTTATACAACTTTTGTGATGACTGGTGTAGTTTGTAAAGCTGAAATTACCTCATTTAATTTAAACCGTGCAACGCGTTTGAGTTTACTGGCTGAGGTACATGTTTCCCGCAATGCCATCTATGTGTCAGACTGTGAACTCCGTAGCATTGACCGCGAGTAATATTTTCGATTTTAATGAACAACGAAACTAGAATTGTTGTTACTCAGGCGAAATGACTTTTTAAAAAGTAATTAAAACGCAAATGGCTAATATATTTCGAGTGCATCATACTTAGCTTACAAAAGCTCGCTAAAGTATGCATAATTAAATATCGATGGGCAATCGAAATTAGTTTCAAGGATAGCTAATTCGACCATCAAACGTCGTATAAAACTTTTTGCATTATCGAAAAAGTTTTCACGACGTCACATCAATAATATTCCAACGGTGTAACTTTTAGTACCGTAAATTTAAAGTCATCATCAGTGACCTCTTGTAAAAAGCATTTCTTAAAAACATTATTTACACGATGAAATTATAAACCATGATATCAACTTTATTAAGTATTCAATAAATTTAATTCAATAGTATTTGACTTGCAAATTATAGTAATTGATAAATTGAGACCGTTATATATAATGAAATGAAATGTATGTGAAATGTTGAAATTGTACTGATTCGTTAATATTGACAGTACGTGATAAATATTAGCTTTAATCGTGGTAATCAATGATTAGTAAATAATTATTGATAATTACAATTATTAATTATGAAAATATATTGTATTCTTCAAAATTTAATCGGTAAAGCATTGAAACAAATTGTATCTTTTCAACAAGATAATGATTTTTAAAATGAAATTCAAGAATGTTAGCGTAAAGTAATCGATTTTTCAAATTAAATGAAAGAAAATGTTTCATCAGGGCAGCCTTGCGAAAGTCAGTAAATGCTGCAATTTTCAGTGAATTCTCATTACACAATATCATTTACCTAATTCTCTCGATACTGCTCAATAAACTTTCTAACATCGCATCAAATAAATAAAACTTGAAAATAATCATAGCTCCAGTTCATTATTTGTTAAATTAAAAATTCATTTAATATATTTACGCGATATTTGTCATTCTTTAATTTTTTCGAATGATAATTACAAAATCATTCGAATGTTATTGACTTCTTCGAAGGCCAAGTTTTCAATGCGAGTCGTGCGACAATTTTTTTTAACATTGTTCTGCAGAAATTCATTGATAAAAAGTGCCTCGATGAATTCCTTGTAACGTGCTGCCATCTGGATGACCTTATAATTATTGTGTCCCGGCGCGACTCAGCCGTTGCAAAGCAGATATGAACAGACAGATGGGCGTCTGACGTTGATCTGTCTTGTTCTGTTAAAATACACTTGTTTTCTATTAAAGTCGTTAACAATAAAATTAATTGCAGTAACAACTTTGCGTCTATTGCACCTTCGTTCGGTGTTTAAACTTTTTTCCCCAAAGTTTTTATTCGTTAACCGATTTGAGTCGTCATTTAGTTTTAACCAAACGTAAACAATGCCTCAAATATTCGAATTAAAATTCAGTTATCTCTAATGAGATGTCATCATTGTTATGACCGGGATAAAAAGTGATTCGTAAGCACTTCGGAAAAAAATTCGTAAGCAGTTTGAAGAAGAAATTGTAGAAAAAGGGAATACAATTTTCAAGATTTGACCAACGCAACCATGCAGTGCAACTTCAAAAATGTTATTGTGACAGTGATTTTTTTATTATTTTAATTTTTTTAGTTACAAATTTGTGATATCATGTCCGTTATATCTAACTACATTCGAAAATTTACTACAACAAATGAGGTGAGTAAAAAGTAAGATTAAAAGTGTTATAATTTGATCATGTTTACTAACTTAAATTGAATTTCAAGTCGGTTTGGAGGGAAATATCGAGAGAATGGAGTTGTTTAAACATTACGATTTTTTTAGGTGTCACTTAAAAAAAAGTTATGATTTCTTATACTAAAAATGTATTTTTACGTCTTATGTAAAAGATTTTTAAAATTAAATTAAAAAACTAATATTGTATCTACTTATTTTTGTGATTCTTAATTTATTTGGAAATATACATTTGTGTATATTTTTTTTCAAATTGAATTGCTTATTCAAAATTCTAGCAATACAAAAAGTTTTAATTATTTATAAAAAGCTCTATTTTATAACTCCTAAATTGTTATTATTGGTTTTTTACGTCAATATGTAATGTGCACTTGCATTATAGAATCTGGTTTATGTATTATTATTTTCAATTTTCAATATAATGATTACATTTTAAAAATAGAGAAAATCCTATTTTTATCTCACAGCCAAGGATATTCATTTATGCTCTACAGTATCTTTTTTTTTTTTTTAAATCAAGTTCATAAATGGTGTTTTCTCAGTGGCGTTAAGAAATTAAGAAATGTCAAATAAGAGAACATACTAGAATTAAAAAATAATAACTCAATTATAAAAAGTATAAACATACATTAATTTCAATTGTATTTTATTTTCTTTGCCTTTTTATAGGAATTTTTCTCCTTAAAATATTAAAAAAAAATCTCTTGTAAATAATAAATAACATTTTGTATTAATTTATACTAAAAGCATTATAAATTAATTATTTTTTGATTATTATGCATTTAAATAAAAATTATAAGAATCAAAGAATTCTCTAGGCTTTTTTTCGAGTTAAATGAAAACCAATTCTTTATTCACATTTATTAAAAAAAAAGTGATTCTCTTTTCACAGAACATGGATTGAGGTTATATAGTACTTGTATAGTTTGTATAGTCTTTACGAATCAAAACGTAAAATTAACAACTTATGAAATAACGACGCTATTCATAAATAATAATTTGCTGATTATTGATATCGTTTTTTCGGTGTATTTACTCATCTCGTAAAATATAGTGCATACGTTTTTAGATCAATTTAATTCAAAAAATAATAATGCTGTATTTATCTGTGATGTTTTTATTACACTAAATATTGATTAACGATTAATTTTGTAGATAAAAGGGTATAAAGTTACCAATGTAGACCGGTCAAGAAAATTTGGCATTGCTTGTCGAAACTTCAAAGAATTTAAGCAAAAGGCTTGCATAAAATTTGGCGTAAGTATAAATTTATTATATTTAAAGAAAAGATGTGCACCAAGTTCCGAATGATCTGTTCTTTATTTTATTTGCATTTAAGAAACCTTTTCTCATCATTAATTATTTCATAAAATGAATAAATATTATAAAATAAATTAAAGATTATAATTAAACTTTACTTTTAACTTTGAATTTTCTTACAATTACTTCTCGATTACTAATTTTTCTCTAAAACATCTCGATTTATGATAATTAATAAATCAATCTTAAAGAAAATAAACAATATGTAAAGTGCTCGAGTGGAAAAATAGTCGAAACTGTTGTTTGCATCGTCTTTACATTTGAACTGTTATTGACACTTGTCGTTTTGAGAAATATCTTTTGTAATGGCAAATGTATTCCCGTAACTTATATACGAAAAACACTACTGAGTCGTTTGCGGCACACGACTGAGCAGTATTGAGTAAAAAAGAATATTATCATTGAAGGTAAAGAAATATAAACAAATGAAACTTTTTATCTAATTTTTCCTTATTTATTATCTTTCTAAGTTACAATTTTCCATCATATTTAACATTACTCAGTCCTGTGCTGCTAAAAACTCGATCATTTTCAATTTTCTTCGTACAATAAAAAGCTTTAAAATAATGATAAACTTTTTAATTATATCATGAAAAAGCAAGAAAAGAAATTCATTTCATGCATCTTTTATCGCACAATCCGATGAGATGGTAACGATACTGACGATCCACGAAAATTGAAATCAACGTTGTTATAAATATTCCATCCGACTTATCAGAGTGTCATCCAATTTTCGGCATTTCTTGCAATACTCGGGAAAAAAACTCATCACCCTTTATAATGACGAATGCCACGTTAAATTCGTACGTCGTTGTCGGCCGATGATGCATCTCAAGTGAATAAATATTAATGCGGTACCGAAGCGCGTTTCTCGTGCAACGAACGGCTTTATTGAACCGGGTCGGCGGCGGTCCGGGATCGCCAGGCTAGGGACGGGAACTGGGCTGTTCCCATATCCTTCTGAATGTCAAGGCCTCGCACGTGCTGCGAGTTCAATGTCTAATCTTGACTTCTAGCGCGCCGGCACTTTTTCCCTTCCCGCTTCTTCCTTTTATTTCCCTTCCCCTAACAATGAAATCGCTTCGATTACGCGACAATTGGTGTCAATGCTTCGTTACCTTGAACGACCTTGATCTTCGAAATCGCTGTTGGAATTATGCATATTTATAATTCGGTGTACAAAGTCAGCCTTCCCATCATCGACCGGTTAATTAATATAAATTAATTTGGAAGACTTGATGCGAATCACCTTTTTTCCCGTTCTCGGTTGGGTGTCGAAAGAATGCGAATTAAAATTTTAACGCTTTGTTTCTTTCAGATCACAGATGACCTGTCAAATGTCGGGGTTTTTCTGCTGGACGGTTCGGAAATTGATGAGGACTATTTTTGCACGCTGCAACCTCAGAGTACTTTGATTTTGCAAAAACCCGGGGAAAAAGTTTTATCAGGTTCGTCCAACCGATTCATCAAATCGATCATCACCAATACTAACGTTGCATCGTGTAGTCATTCGTAAGCTAATTCAGTGATATTATCTGTTGCTTAGACGCAGATATTCTGTACGAGCTGTTGAAGAAAGTTAACAACAGTTATCTCGAGACTGGACAGAGGATATCCGATTTCTTAACCGAAAAGCTGAAAATCAAAGTAGCTGTGCTTAATAGCGTTTTAAGTAAGGATGACTCTAAGACCCTTTTAAGCTCAAGGAAGGATCATCCAGAATGGTTTGAAGGCTTGGAAACAAGTATATCTACAAAGGTATTACAATGAATATTCAGAGTGGATCTTTTTTCCAACAAAACGACTAGTTCTCACACTGCTTTTCTTGACGTTGACAATTTCATTCAATTTTCTTTCAATAATTTAACAAATAAAGTTTTTATTATTTGTTTTCACAATATTTAAGATACATTTATTTATTGTACTGCTACGACAAAAAATGATTTTATGAATGTCTGTGAATCTATATAAATCTTTTTACACAAACTATAAAATTTTATGCAAGTGTATAAGTAAATTTTATATAGATTTGCAACAATTTAACATGAAATGCTGTAGAAACCTTGTAAATATTTCTTAAGATTTTATTATTATTATTTTTTTTTTTTTGGCAAGACGCTAAGAAAATCGATAAAAATTGTTGCAGAATTTTATTTTTAGTTCATCTTTATTGACAACAAATCTTTATAATAGAAATAAATTCAATGATAACGTAAGCATTAAACAAAGTTCGTTGAAAAATGCATTATTGCGACCGTATTTTCAGGAATGTTACATGCACCGTCGTTGCCAAGACCGGATTCGAGGTTACCTATACAAATCTATCGAACAAATCAAAGGCTCAAACATTTTCAGGGACAGTAAAATCGCGAGGCAAAGGCTTACAAAAGTGATTGCTTTCTTGAGATTGCAGTTAAAGGAAGACCACTATTTCGGTCATTATTTCGACAGAAGTCGGGTGCAAGTGACCCGAGCGACTAATGACGAGGCGGACGGTAACATTTATAAACAATGTTATGAGCACTGTCCCTGTCGTATTAAAGTGTACCTTCCATTGTGCGAACGACTTTTCGTCGACGAGGTCGACGCGAGGAAATTTACGAAGGACGAATCGTCAGACGAAGAACAAGACGACAAATGCTTTTATCAGATATCTCCAAGCAACACACGACAACAAATTGTTTTATGCGACAAGAGAGGAGAATTCAAATGCGGAGGAGTTTGGAATGCTAATATCTGCCGTTACGGCGAGAGACATAAAATCAACCCGTATAGATCACGAGAAGAACTTATACTGTTTTCAACTTGGAATCTTGATCACAGGTAACATTTAACTTATGCAGAAGATCAAGGTTTTCTGAATATCAAATCAAAGTAAATGTGCCGTTCTGAAATATGTTACAATTTTACTTCTTAACCTTATTATCTTAATTTATTACGAATCTTTGTATATAGGATAACCAAAGAATTCATTTGCTATGTAAGAAGCAAACTCACTTAAATATGACCAAATTAGAAGTTTCTATTAAATTAATTATACAAAATTTTTATAATAGAAGAAGGTGTTTAAGAAAATGATATAAAAAAATATTGTTGGGATTAAAAAAAAAAGATAAAATTGAAATAGAAAAGTAATAACTCGATTTTAATAAATTCCTATATTATTAACTTTATTATACACATAAGTGAAGTTTTTTCAATTATTAATCCATAATTTCTCTATTTTATTATCTATTGTAATATCAATTGTGAATTGTATTGAGTGTTTTATGTCAAAAATTAAAAATAATATTTTTATTACTTCATGTATTTTATCAAAATTACATTTTAAAATGTTCTTCGTGTGAAAGAAATTCTTATTATAAAATGTATGACACGCTTTCATTCATTTTTCTACGAATTTTAAGCAATCGTGAAAATTATTCTTCTATGTATTGGCTTATTCAACCAGTTTTCTTACGTTTTTAATTTACAATTGTATTTTTCAATATAACACACTTAAGATATTTTTTATCTTTTCTAGAGTGGAGCGTTCGAGAACCCTGATACCTCAATTAATAGAAATGGCTAAGGAACAAGATATAAACGATAAGGATGTCAATGAGTTTTATGACAATCTCTTCACTGTGAAGAATCTGAAATTGGTACACATAATTTGCCATGACAAAGGAGTGCACAAATAAGAATCAAAAACTTTGAAAGTTATAGCAGTACAATTATAAGTTATGAGAATATTATATATTTATAAAAAATCACAATTAAAGAGTTAATCGTATTAAATTTTTTAAATACTTTTTAAATACTCTAGTAATTAAAACATTGTTTGATTGGATGAAGTTTTTAATTAATTTTCATAAGTCATCAATTGCAAAAATGTATTAACTTTTAAATTAAATTGCTATTTTTGCTTAAAAAATTTGCTTTAAATTTCTATAAATTTTCAACAATTCGCACATCATTTGATCTAATAAAAGAAACAACTAATTGATATATTTTTGAAGTATAAATAGCAATGTATAAATACCTCTAAAATATTTATAAAAAACAAGCTTGATAGTTTTTCAATATATTGATGTTACAATAAAAAAAGAACATTTAATTTATACATTTAGTAAAATATAAATCAAAATGTTCCCAGGTGGATTGAAACAATTTGAAAATAATAGATTTAATGGACAGTATTGTGTTGAATGATGCACTGTAATTCATATAGTTTTATTGATAAAATTATAAGATATATAATATTCCTGATTATTTTTTCGATATAATGCTTGAAATTGTTAATTAATGAAAGCAATTTTCTAATGATTGTATAGTGTTGGATAAAGCAAAATGTGATTGTACTGAAATGCAATAAATTCAGGAGTTATATTTTTAGCAGTAAGAAAAATAAGTGATACTTCGTGGTATAACAAATGATTTATCAAATATTTTTTTATCGTGCTATTTGACTGAATTGAAAGTTCTGATAAGTCTTCAATTATTGGTGAGAATATTGTTAACAAACACCGTAATTAATATTTTACTGAAGAAATCGTAATTTAATTAAAAATTTCTATTAAGAAAACCTGTGCAATCAAATATCTATAATCGAAGTTCAGGTAACGTTTAGATGACGTTTTCGGAGATTACCAGGGTAAACAATTTGTTTGGTCTTTGTTAGTATTTAAAAAAATATATATATGAAAAAATAGTATGCTGACTTGAAAAAAGTAATGTTCTACATGTAAAATAATTGTTTATTGTAAATATGGTGCAATAGGTCTTCCTATCATTTTTTAGTATAATTGTTAATATTGTTAAAAATATTATAAAAATAAGAATTAAATGTAAAGTTTATGTATACTTTTTATTCATCACTATATAAACTTATTATATTATAATTATATAAATAAATTATTTTAGCTGGACAATAAGAAACAACAAACAACTGGCTTGTTGGCAAAATGAGTGCAAAAAGGCTGCAATTTGTGTATATACAATAATTTTTTTTAATATAAATAATTTAACATATGTCTATTTGTCATAATTTTTATTTTAATTTATTTTTAATGATATTTTTTCATTTATAATACAAAGCTATACAAAATAAATATTTACGAAACAGAAGATTATTAAACTTTAATTATTTGTTAAAAAATTTCGCGCTTCGAAAAATGTAAACAATTGTTAGTTTTAAGAAAGCAAAAGATTAAAACTAAGAGAGTCTAATAGAATCTTAAGTGTGATCCGATGAATATTGTTAAATGAAGTCAAACATAAAGTATAAACCTGATACATCTATGTCATGATAATCAACATTGAAAGAAAGTTACTATAACAATTAGTATTTATTGGTAGTTCATCTGAATTATAGTAATTTAGATGAACTATGTTACATCCAATATAAATCGTTTTTTATTAGAAAAAAATAGTTCATTTCTTTTTTTTTTTTTTATGAAAGTATTTCATTTTTCAGCATTATTGTAAATAATACTAGAAATTGCTATTTTAAAATTTAGTTAAAGACTATGCAATCCTAAAATTTTACATGTATGTTGAAACAAATTTAAAATATGATAATTATCAATCAGTTTGAGATAGCATAGTTTTCGTTTGGAGCGCCGGAACAATGTATTAATTTAAGGACATACAAATTATTTTGAATAATCTTAACAAATACTATGAAAAATTATAAAAAGTATTGTAACTGAAATTGAAGTACATTAATTGTACATGTATTATTTTGTGATACAACTTTCTATGTGTAAAATTGCTTACGTCCTTAAATTATTAGAGAGTTTAACTCAAATTCTCTCTTATTTTATCAATTTAATATTTAATTAACTGACGCGAGTAAAAAATGTAGTGTTCATTACTTACAGCTACTTCAATTAAAAAAATTCATTACTTTTTCTGAAAATTCTTTGTTTAGTAGCGTCGTGGTTTTAGCTATTAATGCAGTTCATAAAAATACGTTTGTCAAAGATTATATGCTAAAATTGTACAGACCCAGTTTTTCACGCTGGAATTATTTAGTAAAATTCAACGTACTTAGTGCTGTTTTATGAAAGTAAAAAAGAAATGCGAACATGTAAGGTAAATACAAATAAAAGTATTATAGATAAAAATGTTTTGAAGGTGGTGAAAATATTTTGCAACAAATATTTTTATAATACATTTTTTTTATTTTTCATGAATCCAAAAATATAAACGATATACAAATCATATTTTTTATTATATTTTACATTTGAAAAAAAACGATACATACTATTTAAAAGACATTATCACAAATATAGAATCATTTATTTAAACAATAAATCTGATCAGGCAAATTGTAATACAATTTCAAACTCTTCGATAATAATGTAAACTTTGTAAATTTATATTTATTTAAATAGTCAGTCATATTCCTTTAAAAGTGCCGACGTTATTTCTACGATTCATATTTACACATGTAAAATCAACGGAAAAAATTTTGTTTGACAGAACAGAAAGTCAGGTTGAAGTTGACATCGAAGCTTCGCGTTACTGTCACATAGTTTACACGTAAATTAAACGCCGACATTTGTACCCGCGTACAAACATGCAAATTGTTGTAAACTCTGTGCGAGACGTGTGAACAGTAGGGAAATAAAAATTGAATGCAATTAAAGGCCGTCTTTGATTTACAGACCGTCTCTTTGTCACTCCGCTTTCCGTGTAATGAAGCAAATGAAATTAATAAACAAATTTCTAAATTGAAGCAATTTTTGCCCCCCCCCCCCTACAATTAATCACGCTTAATTGAGCCTAATCGAATTAAATCATCCGCCGAAATTCTTTTCAGGTGAAGCGCGGCACATTTTATGCCCGGCACAAATGTCCGGGCGTACGAAGCGGTATTAATTATCGAGCATTGTGAATAGCAAATGTGTCACTGTAGAGGCGCACTTGATGTCGTTTATATTTGTATTCGTTATAATGTCATAGTTCTTGATGAGAGCATGCGAGCGAGCGAGAGAGAACGAGGAAGAGAAAAAAAATGACACCGCTCAAGAGGAGGCAGCTGCTGGATTTTCATTCGGAATTGTCGAGAGTCAGTAGCGTGTCTGAATAAATTTTAATTTCACGTGCCGCTGGCTTTTCGCAGGCGAGTGACCTCCTATGGGTATACATGGTGCAAATGGTTCCGCAATATGTTACCAATTCCGTATAAGGAAAATGAAAAAGTCGTAACGAGAGGAATCGCGTCCAAGAAATGCGAAACCTCTTTTCCCTCCTCTGGGCTTGAGTTTACCACCCCCTCCCCCCGGTCGCGTCGATTGAAACCCTCATTCGCAATGCACTTCAAATCAAATTATCGCGAGGGGCCAACTTTTACATTGAAATTCGATAATGTTATCGTTTTATTGCCGAACAATACGCGATTCATTGTAACCTCGTTCTGCATGAGTTTCCAATAAATGGTTGACTGGCTCTGTGCTCGTGCTCCGTGCGTGTCGCGCGAACGAATCGCCAAAACGAAAAGCGCATTACTTTGAAATTTACGGGAAGAGCACGGGGCGAGAAATTTTAATGGAAATACGCGGAAATTGTTTTTGGTTTGTGACGAACAAACGCGCAGATTTAATTTGTGGCTTGGCATATTCGAATGCGCGCTGCAAAATTAAGAAAATATTGCCAATTTCGTGCGTTCGTTATGAATTAACGATCACTTTTTGATATTGTTATTAATTTAATTAGCTTTATCGATAGTCGAGTTTCGTTTCACAAATGGACTGAAAATTGGAAATAAGAAAAAATTACGTGGCATTGTACGTATTAAACAAATGTCTTAAATCAGTGTGTGTTGGAAGGTCGATTGTTTATTAAATTTTATTGTTTGTGAAGTAAAGAATTTTCGAAAACGCTTCTTACAATAAGAAAATCGTTCTTTTCTTCTTTTTATATATATATATAAATTACTGGTACACAAAAGATGTAAAATGAAACATAGAAAAGGTTGAAATGATTGAGTCGTCGTTGAATGCACCTGAAACGTCAGTCACTGAATGCATCTGTGTGAAAAATTTTTAGAAACGTAACAAAATTAAACATTCTGACTTGTACAAAAAAAAACAGTCATTCATTTAAATAAGTCTTTTATCTTTTAAATGCATTTATAAAGTAGTTTATTTCTCATAATTCAATTGTTTCGGACTAAAATTCGTCGTTCCTAAATTAGCAATCTGCGATTTTATCAAGCACTTCAAAGTGATATTTACCTTCGCGACTGAGCTTCGCAGTTTCTAACGCGATCCAATAAATGTTTCTGCGAAATTGCGAATTCACAAATGAACGAGCGATGCGAGTAAAAAAAAACACCCCGCACAATAACATTGCATAAACTGTCCGTCGTACCACGCAGCGTTAACGTTGACAAAAAGCTCTCTCCGACATATTCCGCCCCTTAATTACTTTGATCTTTCCTCGTTAGGGGATGGTTTAATTGAATCCAAGCGATTGCAAAATAAGCTGTGAAAAAGACGCAAAACCCCGGGCCGAAAAATGATTCACAGTTCCTCGAGCTCACGACTTTTACGCCGGGCGATAAAAAGTGTTGCCGCTTTCTCACTTTATCCCAGCTCATTACTTAGCTCTTGCATTCGTAGGTACAATCTTTATCCGTCATATGTTTTTCCGTCGGACGTTTTTTCTCGTCTGGACCACGAGGAAGGAGGGGGGGGGGGATAAAAAGGACGGGGAAGTAAAAGAAGGAGCGTGAGTACTCAAAAAAAGGAAGAAAAACAAAGAAAAAAAAGAAAAACAAAAAAGGTGAAAAGGAAAACAAAAAACGCGTGTCGTACATTCCTCTTCGCGAAAGCGCGCCTCCTACGTGGCGGAGCGTAATTCCATTACTCTTACCGTCATGACAGCGACCATAATTTTTCTCGGCCGTTTCTCTTATCATGTAAACGGCGTTGTATCGAGGAGATTCACGGCATTCGTCAGGTTGGATTACAGACTGCCGTCGATTCTTATTTCGTTTGAGGGGAAAAAAAAACCCTCTCGATATGGGAATTGCCGTGGTAGACGCATCCCGTCAGGGACCACTCGAAAGGAATTGATTTCCATCCGGGGACGAGGGGGAGTGGTAGTGGGGTCGGATTTGGGGTTCGAGAGACGCTTATTTCGCGATTCGATCGCCGACTTAAAGCGATTCGTCAATGTGGGTTTCACTCTTTTCGTTGGGGGGAGCTCGTGCAATGACCAAAATTTATTCCCCGCGGCGCGGCGAGGGAGGTCCGAGTGCCGATATGGATGCCGGTGATATATGAGATCGGATCATTTATTGCTAAGTTGCGTTGCGAATCGATGAAAGATCCATTAAGTGGCAAAATACGTCGGAAACGTTTGATAAAATAATTCGAGGCTCTTTTTAATGGCTGTCTAAGTTTTTCAAGATCAATAGTATTAAAGTACACAAGCGTTATACATTAAAATGTGCTTAAAATTTAAAATAAATTGATATATAGTTGAATGATTTTTGGACAGTTTTTTAGTTACATTCTTTGACAAAATAACTTTGCCTATAAATATTTAAAAAATCTATTAAACTTTATTGTACTCTACTAGAAAACCTTAAAATTTCTCCGAAAAATTTCGATAGGTAGAGTTGTAGAGAACTTATGCACTGAGAAAAATGTCCTCAAAATTTGCATTGAAGTAAAAGGATTCTTTTTGCATCAAAAAAATCCATTTTCAAGTAAAAGGAATCCCTTTGTAGCAAAACGGCGAATTTTCCTTCAAAAAGATATTTTTCTGAGTGTGTAGAGTTTTGCAACATTTGTGTAGTTTTATATAGACTTTTTGTTAACAATTTTAATATCCTAAATTGTAGAGTCTCATAGAATGTAAGCATCGAATGAGATATGTAGGTGTTTATAAAGATTTATAGAAGTAGAATAATTTTTTCGTTAGGGTTACTCATATAATTTGCATGAAGTGACTGGAAGTAAATATTCTATGAAATTACAGTAACATACTGTGCGCCACTTGCTAGTAAATGTACTGAAAATTTTATCGTCCGACTTTAACATCACACATGATGGAGTTTGAATCAGAATTAAAATCAAGCAAGAAATACAATTTACTATAGAAAAACGAAATATTTTTAAAAGTCTAGCATTTATTTAAACAATATGTTTTGCATTAAATAAGAAATAAAAGTCTGAAAAGAAAGCAATTACAGCTCTTATTATTGTTCGACGACACAGTGTTTTCTCATAAATAAAGAGAACTGCGAGGGTAAGTATAAAAATATAAACCAGGCGTTTATTATGAATTGTTCCTATTCTTTTTTTAGTTATATTTACAGTTTTTTAGTTAATTAAAGATAATTTCCTATTGCATTGTTAACTCGGATCGCATTACTTGTTAGTGAACAAAACTAGACGGGAAAATTAAAATTTTATCTAGAAAGGGATCGAATCTATTTTTTGTTGTGAGAATTCAGAAGAGACTGACTGACAATGCAGTTTGCATACGGATTGGTTGGACGAAAAGTGTACTAATTTTGAAAAAGATATTTTGTAATTATGTACGTTACGTGTCAGATGAGAATGTCACTTTGAATACAAATTAGATTTCACGTATAACAGAATATTTATGCAATACAATACACATGTCAAAAATGAATAAATAGTCAATTATAGAGAATGCAATAATTGATAATTGTTTATTAATTTTACATTTCGTAGTTGTTTGTTTTTGATAAAATGATATTTTATGCTGCTAATTAAATTCAATTTGAATGATAAATAGCTGTTTATATTTGATCTAAATATAATAAAATGAATTCGCATATTGATTGTTGATGAAATCATAAACATTTGTTTCAATACAAAAATTTATTGAAGGTACTGATTTCATTCTGTATATTTTTTTTTATCAATAACTTGTTTTGTTTAAAACATTAGTGTTGAAAACCTTGAATAAAAGCGCAAGAATTCATAAACGTCAGTTTATATAGTTAATTGACAAATTATTCGAATAACGTAGGTTCCTGAACTGTCAAACTCTCCAGATTAGTTAAACGACTTTTGCTGGTTAGAGAATTCATCAATTAAGTGTAATGTACTCAAATTGAATAAACTTTCTGGAAAATATTTTTTTTTTTTTAGTAGGGAAGTAAACATCTTAATCCCAAAATTTAAATATTTTTAATTTCTAATTTGTCTTATCAATGAGTGACAATCAATAAATAGTTACGTTTACTATCCATGATTTTTAATTTACTTATCTATATTCCTCAGATCTAAATTTTTATTCATAATTTCATTTATAATTATTATTCAATCATTTATAAGTAGTGTCAATAAAACCCTTTAAAATCAAAGTACGACAAAAATTATTTTTTTAAAAAAGCTGTAATTTTCTATTAGAATTTTCTTCTAAAAACATGAAGCTAGTTTAAGTTTTTTTTTTACAATGTCGCAGTGATGTGTTTACATTTTACTACAACTTCCGCAAATAAGACAATTCTGAAATTCAAATAATAGTAATTCAAACAATATTTACTGATTTATTCCTCGCCGTGTATATTCAACTATCACGTAAAGTTGTACTTCGACCTCAACAAGCTGCAACCGAAAACTAGTTACCGTGAAATATGTAACCGTAGGTCTGACGCATATGAATAATATAATTATATAGAACACATGCATCAATTTTATCACCATGTATCTTTATCACGAATAAGTGGTGGTCATAAAATAAATCTGTGCCACTTATTTATTATTATCTACTTTGCACAAACCAAATAAACCAAAAATATTCCATACTGTTAAAAAATTCGATTACAAAAAGAAATATACACGAGAACTTTAAGTTGACGAACTTAAAATAAAAAATATTAACTAGAACAATGATTAACCATTATTGATTTCACAATATATCTTATGTGTGTAAAGTTGACCATGTGGCGAAACGCTATAAATTTATCTAAGTGAAGTTTATTACGGGGCAAAATATTACGAGATTTAAACTTGAAAAAGTTTCGAAGTGCAAGTTTCAGTAACAATTTTCTATTGAAATGTAACAATTTTTACCCGTGAAATGTAAAAAGGGCTCCCGTAATAATTTTCAACTTCGAAATTTGTAATATTTCACCACGTGTCCAACTTCACACATATGAAGAATTTTTAATGCTAGAAACAAAAAGATAGACGAGTTTTAATTTAAAGTTGTAAAAAAATTAATATATTTTAATCAAAAATTATTTCTAAAATTTGTTTTTTCGAAATTTTTGCAAGCTAGAAACTTGTGACACTTTGCCATGTGGCAAACTTCACACAGTCATACATCTATTATCATTTGTTTTATTTGTTAATAATAATTCTAGCACGATTGCCAATCAATTCAAATTTAAATTCGGAAAATCTGATGGTTAACGTATTCTGCGAAACGATCGCCAAAAACAGATTTTATCTCAGTTTCGTAGTCTTTCATAACGGCAAGAACGTTTGGCCTGTAATTCTCTCGTGTTATTCCATACATTACGGTCAGCGTTAGGAATAATACTGGATGTTTGCAAAAAATTGTCAAGGAAATCCGATAAGTGGTTGCACGGTCTCGTACGCGCGGACAAGAATACGTGTCGACATGTTTTCGTACGGCTCCTACGCCATGTAAGTACAGGTCGGCCAAAGGGTTGAGAAGGGCGGTCGTACAATGGGTCATAATGTACGAGGCGTCCTTTCTATTAGAACCATTTTTCAGAAAGCTCCGGTACCTGGCCCGGGTCTTCTCTTAATATCCAAGCCTCGCGCTATCTCTTTCGCTTCTCCTTTGGTCTCGTCGACATCGAAAAGTAAGGGGTTGAGGGACACGGAGGGCTGAAAGGCCGCAGGCTGGTTGAGACTCGGGGGATGAAAGACGCTCGCAGACGGCGATATTCGAGACGCCGAGAACGAGTCTTTGGGAATTTCCGTCCCTCCTCTTGCCGTTTTTTCCGCACCTTTTCGTCCCTCTCTTTTTTTTTTTTTTTATCAGCACTATATAAATGTACCAATAACATGCACAAGTGCATCATTATTCGATCGCTTTAGAAAATAAAAATATAGAAAAATCGCTTTGCTTGCAAATGCGATTTCCCTTCTTTGTCAGCAGTATACGTTGTATTTGAAGGCAGCTCGGAGAAAATATGTGCCTCGGATAAATCTGATCAATTTGATTGTGACAATTTTTCGCGGCAAGTTTATTTGACGATGTAGCGAAGAATGGAGGACCTACAAAGTTGCGCCGTTCCTTCATTAGCGTCGAGTAACAATGATTTTTTCTGGTTTCATCATCAACGGCTCCCCGTACAATTTCAAGTTCCACGTTCCTTTTTCAATAGGTTGCCGCACGCTCGTTTATTCCGACTTCCCTTGTTTCTCACTAATCACAGCGTTTGTTTGACATCCACCCCTTCGCTACTTGTAAATTACCCTTCTTCAAATATTTTTGCAACGCTGAAGATGTGTCGTGAATGTACCGTCGGATGCCAAGTTAATCATTGTTCGGTACATAAAAGATGTGAGCGCGAAAAATGCTTGTGGATAATCTTTAATGCCTGAAAAGAAAGAGTTCTGTAAGTTATTAATAAAGTTTGTTCAACAACAAGTTTCCCATTTCGCAATCAATAGTGTTCAATTATTTTGATGCTTTTTGATGTAACGCATCATTGAAATTTCATTGTTGTGTTTACGAGTACGCTCACGATTTATCATGTAGGTTAAATTTGAAATTTACTGAAAATATATTTATTGATAATATTGGATGGAAAAGGATAAAAGTATATACTTTTATATTTCGATTAAACAACATGAAATATTGATCGAGTGATCAAGTAAATCTTGGTTGAGTGACTGTTTCTTTTCCCACTTATTGAGTTTATCAAGTGGTATCACATTGTGACACAAGAGGTTGAAACTTTAGTGAAAAAACCACGATGAAGCGCCATACTCTTAAAAAAATTGTTATATCAAGTTTTGCCTGTATCGTTCAAGATTTTATGTATATAAATTAACATTTCTAAATAATCAATGTTTTTTTTTGATTTTACAACTTCGGTTTTACTGTGTAAACGTGAACCTTAATTTAAGATATCCCAAAATACTATAAATGTCTCAAATTCAGACAGATTGAAATATTATTTAAAATCTTCATCTGGCATTAAGTTAGATCTTTTTTTATATAGAAAATTAAAATATTTCGCAATGTATTATTAAATATTTTTGATTACATTATTATCTAATCTTGAAGAGATATTTGTAGCATGGTCGCCACTTTAACTAAAATTTACTGTGACTCAGTGATTGAGATCTGAACATAAATAAGGCTTTTGACTTCAAAGTGTTATAGTGATTGGTATAGAGATCATCTGTATTCCTATTCATTTGGAACTGGGTCCAATTCAAACCTAATTAGGCTAATTGAACGAGACCGTTAATGCTTCCTGTAGAACGTGACTCGAACTGAAATACACATAACATCTTTTTATTCACATCGAACAATATTAAATCAAAACTTGTAAGCATTAAACTTAAAAAAGTCGTAAATTTTAAAGTAGACATACTGTAAAATTTAAGTATTGATTTTAATTGAAGATTGATCTTAATTTTAAATGCAATAATTTCATCGGTTATGCTTTGAAGTTCAAATTGAATTTTATGATTTAAATATTTAAATTTTAAAATCTTGTTTACGATGTATATTTTATTTTATATAACATACATTAAATTTATAACAATGTTGGAGTGAAGATGGCAAAAGTTAGTCCATCACACAAAAAGTGTCCATTAAATGGATATTGTATAATATTGCATTTCGCATTCTATTGTATGCTGCAAAACTTGAATTGCAAGTACGTAAAGTGGAGAAATTTCCATGGCGTTCAGTAAATCAATATTTATTGAAATCTACCCCTTTTTTTACAAGTAAAATAATTTCGAAAGGGGGCATACACTGCAGAAAGATCGAGAGAAAATATGAACGTCAAAAGAGAATGGGATGGGCGTTAGCATGCAAACTTTATACAAGAATTTGTGACTTTTTCCCGACAAAATCTCACTTTGAGAGGAATCTCGCAAATCAAGGAGAAAACGAAAACACAAACAAAACCAAAATGTAGGAAAATATTCATGACGTCATAGCCAGCAAAACTTTATATTCAAATTTTGAATTCCCTTTGTAGAACAAAAAAAATCAACTCGAAAGCTAAGAGATAAATTATTTGAGTGATTATTAGCCATATACGTGTGACGGCATTAATAACTTCACTCAAAGTGAATGTCGAAATTTATGCCGTATAGGAAAGTTTGTGAATTTATATTGAACATTTAGAATCTAAATGTTCAATATCTAAATTTTAGATATTCTCACGTATGGCGTTTATAAGATGAAGAAGGAAAGAAAAGAGCACAAATTATTGCAGGCGTAGTATTGCTGAATTAAGATATTCGTTTCTTTGTCAATTATAAGCTCATAAAAAAATGACATTTCGAAAACATTTAACATGGAACGTAACAACGATTTTGTTGTTGTTATAAAGTATTTTAGAATCGCAAACAAGTGTATTTTTTTTAGAAGACCGTTTGCATTACGTTTAATAACAATTTTTTTTTTAATTCAGAATTTTAAATTTCAATGTAGAATTTGACATCTTGACTCTAAATGTAAAGTTCCTCGCCAAAAACTGTACTTTAATAATGCACAATGACCAATTATTTCGAAAAATGTAATTAAGAATACTTTGCAAATGAGCTTGTAACTAAGTAGAAATCCTTCAGAGTGACGGTTCCGTTTGATCCTAATAAAAAATAAATGACTTGAGAAGCAGCTGATAAAAAGGCACGACCTCTTGGTAATGACTTCGAATTTTTTTCGCCACTCGATTTGGGGAAAAAACTTAGTCTCAATTCTAACGGCAATGCATCGATTTATCGAACAAGTGTCTGTGCCGCACGTAAACACTACTTAACTGGAGCGGTAATTTCCAGGTATCACACCGCACGGTTAAACATCTTTTTTATAATAAAAACATAAAAAAGGGACTTTGGCGGTCTAACACGCAAGTCACGCATATACACCATATGTTCATAATCAGGCGTAATATACCGTCATTTATCTTATGATTTATAAAACTACAAACGACACCATGTTGCGTGTTAGGTTCCCCTTTTCATTCATGGTCACTTTTCGTGCTCACCTATTTTCCTTTCTTTGTTTCTCTCGCCGATGTCTTACGCTTTCGTAATCACATCGCGCTTTCTTTGCGCGTATCGCTGGTGTTAATTGCTTGATCTTTCGTTTAACAGACCAATTTCAAGTAGAAATTTTAAAAGGTGAGTACAATTAAAATCGGTCCTTAAATTGTTGAAAAATAAAGTTTGGAATTGAGTGTAACTCGCGCGGAAAAAATAATTGCCAGCTGTATGGAAAATGACTGGTTCGCGATTACGATCCAGTCTTTTGCTAGATTGTTGCCAGACCAGCTGGTAATATTTCTTTTCACACAAGAAAAAGTAAGTGTTTCTAAACATTTTGTTTTATAATCTTTAATTAACAATTCATGATATATATGTAGCTGTTGAGAAGAAACCTCATCCCCGAATTGATAGTGAAAAACCACCATTCCTGAAATGACAAACCCCCGTTCTTTAATGGGCAATGGAAAACTCCCGTACCTTCTCCATTGTCAATTTGGGAAGCGGGGTTTTTCATTGTGGAATTGTGAATGTGGATTTTTTATTGGCACTTTGAGAATGCAGTTTCTTCTCCCCAGCCATCGATTTTCACTTTCAGATTTTTCAGTTTAAGGAAAGGGTTTCACAGTGCAAATGTGACAATGGGGGTCTTTATTGACAATTTGAGAATGGGAGGTCGTCATTATCAGTTTCTGAATGGAGGTTCCTCTTCCCAGCCATCGATACATTAATTTAATGATTACTGCTAATTGAATAAATTACAGGAGAATTAACACCTTGCCAATTTCAACACTTTTATTTGGATTCCAGTAAAATTTGTAAAAAAAAGATACCATAATTTTACACAGTAATAAATCAACTCCCCGTAATTTATTCTTCGGAAGGAAATTTACTTCTAATCAGTAAAGAATGCGCATGAAAAATCGTGACTCCGAAAACAACGTGCAAATGAGAATAATGTCGGTAACGAGCTGCAGAGTCCACGTGGATCCGAGTACCGACCGGTTAATCAATCGATGCGCGAGTGTAATAAAATACGGAATTAAAAGCACGCGGAAACGAAACAAAGCGAAACGAAATTGTGTCTAAATTGTTCGCGGAGAGAAGAAGAGAAAGGGGGGGGGGGAGTTGGGGCGGATCGGAGGTAGAAGGGAGACAGAGGAGAAAAGAGAACTAATGTTGGTGCGATGCTACGTTTAAAGTGTAATTGCGACAATACCGGGGCAGAAATGGAGAGGGCTGGTGCCGTAATCAGTAATTTACCGCGGTTCAAGAAGAACGTCACTTTTCGCTCACTCCGCCGCGGCGCCCCAATCAGCCCGTCCTTCTCCATACTGCGCGCTACGTTCTTTACATCTGCAAAGATATCTTACAGCAGACCGTAAGAGACTGGAATACGTAATACCTCGTCGCTACGGCTAAGAAGCGAAAGAAAGAGGGGCGGGCTCCGCGGAGTTAGACTGCTTGGAAATGAGAAGACGAATAGAATTTGGTAAATTAATGGCTCAAAGCGCGGAGCACGTATTTGTTATTTATTAACACGGTCATTAAAGACAAAAGACGGTTTTTCTTGCTTATCGCGTTCTTAACAGAATAAAGCCGGATGGTAAGGGACACAAATCATTTCACTGAAAAATGTGGCTGGGCGCAACTTTAAATCGCGAGGTAATGGTGAGCGGGAAATTAAGGTAACGAGACCAACATTAGCTGAGACTGTACTGTAAAAAGAGGTTTGCAAATTCCAAAAGACAAGTGGCTCAATTTTAGTCATTTTTGGTCTGTGAGATGTAAAAAGTCTTTACAATCTCCAAAAATGTTTCGGAATGAGACACTTGTTGTCAATGTTAAAATCAAACTTAAAAATCCAATCAATGACATTAATGTATTCTAAGAAAAAAAAAATTACGGTAACCTCATACGTCAATAATCAAAGTTTAACTTTGATTTGGAAGTATTTATTCCTTTAATTTAAGATTTTGTGTTCTTTATAGATATCCCGGATATATTGAAATAATGTTTTTCTCAATATCAATTGTTAAAAATCTCAAATGATAGATAAATTATTTTGCTAACCGGAAATCCCACTTAAAATAACAATGTTTCTACTTTATTTTTTCTTTTTATTTTTCGTCATACACCTACATAGGAGTGTAATTACAAAAATTTAAAAGAGGTGGGGATCTATATAAAAGCGTAGACAAAACTCGAGAAGTGAGTCAAATGTCATCAACTTTTGTGACATGAAACTGCGAATATTGTAGGCAAATATGGCATCGCGTAAAACACGATAAAATCGCTTTATCTTTCGTTTTATTGATTTTTCCATATATGCTCGTAAGTGAACTTCAAACATAACGCTGCGCGTTCGATAAAGTAACTTGACATCGGAATATATGGTGATGTAATGAAACGTTAATTGTTCAATTTTATTGCAAGATGAAATACCTAAAGTTGCGAGCGTTATACGAGCCTGGTAACTAGAATCAAATGTGAAACCCGTACGTGAATTTTAGGAGTTACAGTCGTGAAAACGACCCCCCTCCCTTTCCCCCTCCAATTGCAAATGCTAAGGGCAACGGCAGTGCGCCCCAAAACTGCGAAAGTCTATGAAAGCAAATAGCTTCATTCAAACTTGCTCTTTCGCTCATTATTCCCGACGATATAAGCGGCACTTTTGTCAAAATTCCCCGACATGGCTATACAGGCACAAATTATATGAGCGGGTATTAAGTGATGACAATGATGACGCGATGTAATATTTAAATTGTTCGATTATGTATGCGCGTAAGCACACATAACACTATCATGCCGATTGGGAATTTCATTTCGCCGGAATGTTCACATTTTCGTGGAATAATTTTTCGTGGACTTTGTTTTATTAATTGTAATTTATACTGCGTTTATCTGAGTGAAACGGAGACGCCAGTTTTTATTATAAGCTAAATTGCTGTTATTTTTGATAAATAGAATGAAACATTTTAAAATTATGGGATTTTTCGTATTTGATGAAACAATTTTTATAAAATTATTTATGAAAACTTCAATTTTCAAATTACTGGAGAACCCGATTACATTGTATAAAAGTGTAACCACTGCAATTTTTTTGCAAAATAATTTGAATATTACGTTTTTTGGGTAAGCATCATTAAAATAAACTATTAAATAACAGTAGAACAAAAAATAATTGAAAAATACATCAGACATATTTTGAATGTTATTAAAATTTTTATGTAAATATGTAGATTGAAATGAGAATGATCTTCGAATGTAAAGAAACCTCTTGCGGCATGTGAGATGCTTTCGTTTACTAATGAACTTCCCTTGAGGTACGTTTGAGAAGCACTTTTACTTCTGTCGTTCTATCTGTAGACGACAACAATACGATCTCCACTTGCACTTGAGGTTGCATACATATAGGGTGGGGTTTATATTGTGATAGAGGCATGTTACCTTTATGTTTTTAGAGCGATCTATTTGCGCTGCAGCTATCGTTTGCTTAATATCAATAATTTCCACAAAAAAAACTTTGATTAAAAGAATACTGAAAAAAACCCAGGAAAGTAAACTATTGGAGTGTAATTTTTAATTTAGACAATGTGGGGGTGCTAAGTTTACGGACATTATTTTCACGATCGGCGTTTTTAATTGGTTTTCAATTCTCGTAACTATAATCATTTTGGTTTTATATTTTAGTAAAATAAGTAAATTGAAAACATAAAAACATAAGTTGCTTATGTTTTTGTGTTTTCAATTCAATAATTTTCAGTTATATTTGACTCACATCGAAACATAGAATGTCTAAATGATTAATTAGTCATTACATGACGATTGTAGTAACCCGATACTTTGAAATTGAATATCGTTGACGTGAACGTAGTATAGAATGACACTCAATATCCCTTCATCTTTTTCATACTTATTTAGATTGTGGGTCGAAACCCTATCACAATTGAAACTTGTGCCCGTAAATACCATGAAGGAAGTACTTGCACCGCTGTCAAATCGCATTATATTTTTACCATTTCAGAATAATTCATCGTATTTTGTGTTTTGATTTATTAATTACTATTTTTTGCAACAAAATTAATCAGAAAAGAAAAAAATTTCTAATTTAATGGTAACAGTAAATTAATAAATGAATATATACAGATTTATTATATTAAATCTAATGAATATTTCAATTAAAATCCCCGGAATCGTGGTTACATGTAATTATATCATCATACATCAAAACGTCGTTACTTTTGCAATTTATTAATTAAAACATTTGAATTGAAAACATTAAGTAATCATGCATTACAACTAATGTTTGAACATAAATGTTAAACGTACAACCGTAACTCTCGACGTTACGCAATGTATTTGAAAAGGTCATTAACATAACTCCTGGAAAATTAGAGGAAAAAGTGACACGTAGTACAAGTAGTTTTTTTTCGTGTCCTAATCGTTAAGTACACCCGTCGGGCGCCCTCCTTCGCCCGATGAACTATTTAATTGCGTACGCTGTTCTCTTTTACTGTATACGGTAAAAGCAGAAATGGTAATAGCTAGTCGCATTAAAGTGGGTACATTTCAGAAACTTTGAAAAAGAAAATTCCCTGATAAAAGTTTCTTGCTTGCGAGATTTAAAGACGTCTTGAGATGACAGAAGAAAGTAATGGCCCAAAAAGATACAGCTTCAAACAAGATAATTTATTCCCCGACAATATTACCGTAATTTTTCAACAACAATTTTTACGTCAGTGACGTCAGGCACTCTCATTTCTCGTGCAATAATTATCGTCAGCCACGCAAGCGTTGCCAGTTGTTTTATTGAGAATTAATTATTAATAAGAAACGCGCGAATTCAGTTTTGCAAAATTGAAAAAATATTGCATAACATACAAATAACGGGCCACAGACATCACGGAAAACAGCTCGAATTCGTGAATAAGATATTCGTGCCTTCGCTTTGAATTTTATAAAAAATAAAATTCCGCGTGTGAGTATTCCTGCAGGCTCGCTCATTTTCAAAAATGCGAGAGTGACGCAAAACGGCGCCTCTAAAATCCAGCGCAGATTTTACGTTTCTCCCCTGCAAGATTCACGTCGATTGCGCCGCCTCGCGTTTCGTTTCCTTTTCGGCTTGTCGCGAAGTTTATCCCACTCATGTCACGTTCCGCGGTGCGCGCTGTTATCAAATCGCGACCAACTTTTTCAAGAAGCCGTCCAAAACTATTCGGCAATTCGATCATCGGTGACTTTCACGGGACATAATCGAGACGGTTTAAAGGTAAATTCATGACTGACATTTTTTTGCGTTTGCTGTGCTCTTGTCTCATCTTTCTATGTTTTTTTTTATGTTTTTATTTTATGTTTCCGCGAAACACGTTAAAAAAAGAGGAAAGATGTCTATGGATACGGAAAACATAAAAAAATGAATGTTATTAATTCGTTTTAAAAACAATTAATTCAAAATCAATAAGTCGAATTAATTGTTCATATTTTTTAATGTTTTTCACGGGACAATTTCGCGGAAAAACGATGAAAAAGTACGAAAAACGCGAAAACCGTAAAGAGGCTAAGAAAACGCGAAACAATAAAAGCAATGAATTCGTCCTAATTCAATTTTGCGAGAGTAAAAAACACTTTGTGAAACAATGATCAAATAATCGCATCGCGCCTCGTGTTAATTATCGTTCAATTTAAATATGCAAAATTGGAGTACTCTATCAAACCTGATCCTTCGGCGTCAGTTTGCAACACCCAACTCTTAATTACTGAATTATTCCCGTAACAAAGAATATCTAAAACAGTCCCCTCGCTGGAAATTAAATTAGGGCTGGAAGGAGGCTCGTGGAATTAATATCGGCACCCCCCCCCCCCCGTACCCCCCCGAAACTTCCTTCCCTCAGCGAAATTTTACGATTATTAAAGATCGCCGGCAGCTTTGTAACATTATTATTCGCGCGCTTCGTTTTTCACGCCGCTGAATTGTTTATGCAGATATCGCACGTACCACGGGCATTTAATAATAAAGCAGACCTCGAATCGGTCGGAGTGTATGGCTGTGTATCCAGATGATCTTATCTCGAGCTTAATCCCCGGCAATGTGTGCGTCGCACTCACGAGGCCCGCGCTACCCTCGATAGCCTTACACGAGATCCAGCAGGTGTTAACGACTTGGCGGGGACGAAACTCGGGATAATGCTCTCGCGTACTTTTATGGCGTTTTGAATATTCTCGCGCGACACTTTTCCCAACGCCGTCTTTCTTCCGTTGGCCCTAACGCACGTTTCGTGTACAATTGCCATAAATAAAGTCGGTTTGGGAGCCCCTCGGTGCGGGCGCAGCTGATAAACTTGGTTAACGAGAGACTAATTCCCAATTGAATCGTCTTTCCTTCAACGAAGCAACTTATCGGGAGCAAGTTACTAAATGTCGCGGAGATATTTATACGGCTTGTTTGGTCTGTAATGTTTCCGAACAACGGGCTATCGTGTAATCGCGCAGGGTAGTAAATCTGAAAAATAAAAGTCTGTTGAGGAGTGTTGGAAGATGGAAAATGACCGCGGGAAGATGAAATATTAAGCTTGAGAGGTTTTATGTTTTGGTTCAAGCATTCAAAGAAGCGTGAAGAACGCGTTGTTTTGTGAAAGTGATTTTGATTAATTTATTTACGCGCGGAAGGAAAATTAACGTTTTAGATTATGTAATGTATAAATTTATCGAGATGATAGTAGATTGTAAATGTTTTCAAAGAAATGTATACGTCATGACAAACAATAGACGATTTGAAACAAAAATAAAAAGGACAAAGAAAACGTAAACATAGGGATTGAACAAGAAAAGAGCAGTTCATTGTTCGTACTTTTATTTACTTCCTGTGTTTATGTGTTTAGTACTTCTCTTTATTGTATATCAAATTTTTTTTCTTTTTTTAAAGTATTTATATTCTCACAAAACATAAATAACAATTCTTTTTCTTTTCAAGTATTTGTAAAATATGTTTTCTTTTTTAGTGACAAATCTTTTACAAATATGAACGCCCTGAGATATTGTCTCTTGAATTGCCATTTTTTACAAACTCATTTCCTCACTTTCTAATCAACAATTTGACTTAAAAATGTGTTCCGATACATTCTAATGAAGCTCCAAAAATAGACAGAGATTAAAGTAAACATGTCTCGGTGCAATCTATTGAAATCCGCCATTAAACCAACAAGTCGAATTGAATACAAATGTCCGAATAATGTCACAATAATATTATTGCTTCCCCATCGGAGCGATACGAGTCCCTCGTGCGTAGAGACGTCGCTAAGAGATGAAGTGTCAATATTATACTTGCCTTTTTTTCTTCCTGCCCGCGAATCAAAGTGGTTGATCAATTTGCGCTGTTCGATTTCGTGAAAGCCCAAGCTCAATGAATACCTTATTAGGACGATAAATTAAACGAATATTACCGGCTCGGCATCCTCGAGAACTCGGATCCTGGCACGCGCTGGCCGTAACTCACCGAAGATCGATAATACTGCGATAAGTGTATACCATGTCGGAGATACGCCGCCGTATAAAATGACTCTCGTACACTGCTTTGAGAAATGCTTTTCTAGTATCAGACCTCGATTATCGTCGGTTCGAATACTCTTTGCGGTTAGCATCTAATACTCCCTGTACATATGTACGAGTGTACGTAATGAGCAAAAGGCAATCTCGCAGGATACTTCAGCGATCAAAGCAATTATCGTGCGATATAACTATTGTGCGAGTATGCGTAATCGCTCGCGCGCAAAAGGCGTCGGCGTATTACAACTGCCATTGTTTTCTCGCAAAAATACCTGCATTGCGTTTCGGCCGCGAAGCGTAACACCACGTATTTGTTTTGCATTCGAACGCAAATGAACCACCCACTTTGCTGTTATTGCTGTTTTGTCGGGATTAAGTAGTCGGCGAATTTTTCCTGTTGCGTTTTTATTGATCCTACTTTTCTTTTGGAATGTATATCATTTGGGTGGTCGTCTTCTTTTTGTTATGTATGTCCGTTTTGAAATAACTGCGAGCTCGTTTAAATTGAATATCAAAGTTGTTTTTTAATTATTTGCCCCTTTTTTTGGAATTTAATTTAAATTGCGGATTATCAACTACATATACAAGATTTTGTGAACTACAAAGTTTATTCTCTTGATTGAAATGCAAAAATAATAAATGATATTTTTGCGATTGTCTCTAATTAAACGATGAATGAAATCTTAAAAATTACAGTATAGATTCTTGAAATATCCTATTATGTTGAAAATGAGGAAAAAAACTGCATCCCTTGTAATTTACAAAATTTATATCTACTTGCATACTTGCTTTTTGTGGCTCACGTTCGGTTTATTCTTGTTTTCTCTTGGCAGACATGTCCTGTTTCTTTGGTGTCCAATATTTGTTGAATTTGAGCTCCGCCAAATACGATTCATACACACAAATCAGATTTATATACAAAGGCAAGAAATCAGTTTTCCAGATAAATACCCTTTTCCTGCTTTTACTAAAAGTTGTTAAACTTCGATTGTATTTTATTATACTTGAGAATAAATCGATTCAGCAATATTACAATTTTATATAACATAAACTGCATATTAAAAATAAAATTAAAAACTTAGATAATGATTTTGCTACAAATAAGAAATATTATGTAGAATGAAGATGCAGAGTACGTAGTTATTATAATGTGATAAAAATAGCCATTTATATTGTAAATATTACCCTCGTTTTCGTGGAGTACGCCGTCTATTTTTCTCCATATAAAGTTAATGGAAAGAGCACTTGAAAACAAAACATTAAATTATCCCCATAAACTTAAAGAACTAACTACCGCGATCGATTTTTCTTTGCCAATTGAATAAACAAATAACCTCAGGACTCAGCTATTAGAATGAAATACAGCGATCACATTTCGCTGATGTAAGACCGTACATACAAAATATAAACCGCTGTTACTTCCGATACATTTTTCTTCTCATTTTATTATTGTAATGGTCGGTCGTAAAAAAGATACAGTTCAGTTACGTGAAACTCTTTATACGCACCTAATTGAGAAATAGAGTTGAGAAACTTACGAGACAAATAAATAATCAGATGATTTTCAGCTACTTTCAAAAAATCGTGTTAATTTAAAAGGATGCTGCTATACGATGGTTTACGAAATTTTTTAATGTTAATATTTTGCCTCTCTTCTGTTTTCATTTAAATATAAACAACCTTTTGAACTAAAATTTGTCAACAAAGGAAAGTTAATATCTGGTCTCAAATTTAACAATCAAATGTCCCAGTATTCAACTATTGCTCGCAAATGTTCGTAACAACAGCGTGATTGGTTATTCAAGACGAGACGGTCGTATCACAAATTTTACGACATGAAATAATACCTGGTATTTAATGTTGATATTGTTACTCCTAGTATCGAAATTATCATATAAATTGAAACTGGATTCACACGGTGGTGACGAAACGTGAAATCGAAGAAGATACACTTTTAACGCGAGGGAAATTTTTCACCGCGAGCAAGTAGAAAATAAAATGCGTTAGCAAATCCCTTTACTCCCTCTTTGTAACTGGCATTATACCAAAGTCGATTCTCGCACGTGTAAATTCCTTTAAATATAAAATAAACCCCGCGCGAGGCGACGTATCGCGAAATTCCACTTGGGTGCCATTAACATTTCAAGTATTATCACAATTGCAACATTTCAATGAATCAACCGTCATAGAAGAGCAAGTAATACGAAAAGTGGCTGAGATTGTTTTATTTGGAGGGAATAAATGTCATTTCCAGCGCTACACCCCGCGGTCCCACGTTGGACACAAACACGTGTAATCCGTTGAATCTCATGAATTTTCGTACGACCCCAATGGAATTTATCATTCTCAAACTCGGTGCCTTCAATCATATGTTATACTCAACATTACATAAATTTCATTATTCATGGAATATAAACGAGGGCGCGGCGTGAAATTGCGCCCGCCCCGGCCACTATTTATTTCATTCCGCGGCGATTGAAAAAGTTGCTCCAAAGCGGTAATCTTATTAAGGACCGAAACCTTGGAACAAAAGTTATTTTACTTTTGGAGAAGTCTCGCGACGCCGTTCTACTGTTTCCTGGATCATAAGAGAGATTTCGGAATATGCGTTCAGCCGGCGAGCGTGCACGAGAATGGAAACAAATTCAAAGTCCGGATTTGCCGGCGGAAAATCCGTGAAAATTACAATGGATCGGTGCGCGCGACTGTTACGGCTGCGGTCACGGGAAGGAGCGGGTAAAGGGTATAATATTATTTATCAATCTTCGAGCGATGGGGGTGAGACCGATTCGGCAGGTAGCTTTGGGGGAGGGGTGGCAGGGGAGTCGTCCCCCCGGGGAGGGGGGACGCGACGGCCTCTTACACGCCAAACTGTGGGTTGGAAAGCACGGTCCTGGCATATGTATAATGCATCCCTTGGGAAGGATCTACAGCCGATCCGGCGTTCTATCCTCGCATGGCTGTGCGAGTACGTGTGCCCGCGTACACATACGGGGTGAGTCGAAATTACCGAATCATATGTACAATTATGACGTTCCTTGTATGTAAATGAGGAGAAGGCAGTAAAACAATTTTTCGTACTATGGTAATTCGGGCGCGGCTGAATCGAGAACGGCCCGGAAATAAACCGTTCGGAACTCTTTTTCTCCTCGTCGCTTCGACGACGGGGTAACCTTTTCGAATTTCGTCTTTCGCTGTGAGACTGACTTTGCAATTGGAGGAAAAGATTTGGCCCACGTTCCCGCGCGGTTAGTATTGCATTAGACGTGGATTTCATGTAAATTGGACGAAATTAGTGGACGAATTGATTTGCATAGCAAATGAATTCGAGCTGTCAAAATTCATATGACTGCATTAATAGATGAAAAGAAATTTGAATCGGTGAACGGGAGACGCTCCGGGTGAAACGTGTAGTTAGATTGCGTAGTCACGAAAAACTTTATTAACCAGGCAGAATTATAGTTCTGATTAGAATTTGTAATCGGCGTTTCAGAAGAAAGAGGGTTGCATTAGATAACTTGATTAATCGTATTACCCTTGTGAAAACGGGTACTAAATTGTAAATTTATAGCGCTTTCAATAAATCATTTTATAAATTAGAAGCATTATTTTAAAATTTCAGTCAATGTCATCAACAAAATCTAAATTTATCAGCAACTGTGCTTACGGGAAGACAATTGTATTTTGCAAAATTAGTAAGTCTTTCATAAAACAAAATGCGACGTGCTTTTTTATCATTAAAGGGTCATTGAATTTTTACTATAAAAAATGATCAATAATAAAACTTAAAACATTTCCCTACCCCATGAAAATCGGCAATGAAAAACATTTATCCTCAAATTGCCGACGTAAAACCTTGATTTCCAAATTTGCAATTAAAAACCTCCATTCCTAAGTTAATAATGAAGAAGGAGGGCATGTTTTACATTGACACATTGGAAATAAGGGTTATTTATTATAAATCGAAAAATTGGAGTTTTATATTGCCAATTTGGGAGTGAGGGTTCTTCTTCCCAACCATCGAAATAATCTCCACATTTTATTTCAATTCAAACTTCACTCAGCGGTTCGAATTATAATCGTTGCGTCGAATGGAACGAAGAAATAGTAAATGATCGAGCATTCTTTCGATCCGAAGCCGGGCCGACAGTGCGTTGAATTTGCACACGGCTTACCCGGTCGTACCGCAAGTATTCGATTACGGCGGTAAAAATCCTTTCAACCATACTTAGATCCCGAGCAGGAATACTAAACAATGGTAGTAAGGTTTGCGAGCAAACACGCAGGCGTAAGTGCACGTACGTGTAACACTAAACGGAGCCACGGTTGTATATATAATGTATAAACGCGAGAGCAAGATCAGGGTTTATTTGTATTGGTCGAGTCGCAGGTGCCGGCACGTGTGCGTGTGTGCGCGCGCACGGCCGTGCTACGTGCCCCGTATATCGATGGGATGCGATTTGACTCGCTGGCGTGGGATACCATAGCGTTATTACCCAGAGCATGTTGCGGTGGCAGAGCAAGCGCGTAAAACCTTCGCGCTATCCGTTCCCTTTGCCTCGAATCGAGCTCGGGCTAGTCGTTTGATTTCTATTCCCTTCCCGATTCGATGTCGCTTGCATCCGAAATAACAAGTACTCTCCGAGATGAAAGCTTGCGCGAGTTAACGCTCGCGCATAAACCTCCCGCGTCTCAGCTATTTGACGCATCCGTTGCATTTGAATAAGTCATCTTCAGTTTTGTGCGGCGATGTTTGTTTTTGTTACCCGAACTGCTCCGACAATTTTTACAATAGCGGCCTCGGTGGTTAAAGTGATACGTCGTTTGCAATGAAGCAGGGATCCTGAACCGTTCATTATCTTTTAGGCTCAAACGTGGTTGATAATTGAAATATCTAAAGCATGAAGATGATTTTAAGTGAACCTAACTTAAGTTGCCGAAATTATATTTGAATTGATGAAAATGGAGCGGTGAAAATTGAAGGAATGGAGGAAAATTAACTTGTATTTTTATAGTTTTATAATTTGAATTATTCGAAAGCTTTCGTTATTTTTAACAGTTTTATTTTGGTAAATCTTATTCGCAAGTAATGCTGCTCTTTTTCTGTCTACAAGCTGCAATCTAATGGAATGGAATTACGTATATGGTACAGAGATGTAGTTGGACAAAAATAGTCTAATAGAAAGAATTCATTAATGATGCAATTAGTCTGATTTATTTTTTGGTCCTCGCTTTGAGAAAGATGTTTGAAACGGGTATGTGAAATTAATTGAATAAGTTATTTGCTTTTTCTCAGCATGCTATTTCAGAGATAAAGCACTGGATATATATAATTTAATATTACATTTGTAGTAGTTACATTCGTCGAAGTTCCATGATTTACGTCAAAGAAAATGGACTATCTGTTCTTAGTAGGTGGTCCCTCTGACCAATAATGCGACGAAAAAGATGAACTGCCATTGATAAAATTGATTTTTATTATCACCGTGCTTCAAGTAATCTTGGATATCAGAAAATGGCAATTTAAATGTATAATAAAATATACAGTAAAAAAATGTTATTAAAAAGTAATCTGCAAATTATAATACCGTTCTAAGATAGTGTGCAATTGTTTTCTTTTGTATAATTACATCAAAATAATACATTTGAGGAAAAATGGAGACATTTAATACCATTGAAAAACATTGTTTTCTGTAATTGTTTTGTAAGTATGAACTAATTAACAATTGTAAATAGTAAACTATTGTAAATACACGTAAGAGAAACTTCGTAATTAGTGAAATGTATAAACTGATTGTTTAACTGGTTACATGAAATATTACAGTATTTGTATCAGTGGCATTTGCGGGGGTTAGTGTTACGACTTGTATTAATGGCCTTGATGAATATCTGCTAACTGGCACGGTAATATACGATATGTTATAATACATTTGCTTACTATTATCAAATAATAATCAATTTGGAAAACTGATTTTACTATACAGTAATGTGTTTCTAACAATAAATTCAAATTGATTTGTTATTTAATGTGACTGAAAAATGAGATCAAAATTGTCTTGGCGATTTAAATCATATTGATTAAAAACAGCTTTTTGGTCAATTTGGAATTATGTAGAGTTAAATAAAACGAATACCGGCAATTTTAACTTCGCGTTAACAAATCCTCATGATTAAAACTTTATGTTTAATTCAAATTTAAAAATGGTTTCAACAATGTAAATAAATTGTAACATTTGTATTCGTTATGTGATTAGCATTATCAACTTAATTGATTAGTTACGTCAATCATTTTATGTTTTATTTTCCTCAGTAAATTGTTGATTCATTGATATTCAAACAGACAGTTTAAACAAACAGTCAATTTAACACCTAAAACCTATCAAACGAAGTCTTTTAGTTTAAGAAAGCAAATTTTATCAATCAAGTAATTTTACTTCTTGTAATTTTTTCCTAGTAGTGAAAAAATTATGGGAATACAAATTTCACAACAGCTTTTTTGTTATTATTGTATTATACAATAAAATTGAAATTATTTATCAACTATGATGTCTATGTTCCATAAATGTATTGATGCAAACACATATGCAAAATTAGACTCACAAAGTTTCTAAGGGTACTTTATACTTGTAATAACGTCAGAGCTTTCATAAAGCTCGGTTGAACCGGTAGCAAAGTAATGACACTTCAAATCAGATAGTATTACATATATTCTAGTAATACAACTAGCAGTCCAATTAGATATACAGTGCTGCTACTCACTATCCATTTAAAATGATCACCGTACTTCCACTAATGATGGTATACTGAATCTAACGCAAACGCGAAATTTTCATTTTCACGAATATACGTAACTTAATTGAAAACTGTTAAGAACACAAAATACTTGATTCCACTCTCTGCCAAAAGAATTATCATTTTCAAACAAAGAATTAAAACAATTTTCGTAATGTCAAATCTGACAAACAAAAAAATCTTTTTTAATGAAAAAAATTATGATAAGAACTATGCTACAGAAATTCGTTGCAAAAAATTTAGTAGGTGAAATATCATTTTTTTGTCTTTATATTCAAGCTCTACATTACGAATAATGTTTGTTTTTTAATATCTAACTCGATAATGAAATATTCCGTTTGTTTACTTATCCAATGAATCCAAGTGAAATTTAACTTACGGCAAAAAGTTATTGACGAGATTAAGGAATGGACCAGTAACGGGAGGGGGAGGGGGGTTCGAGTAAGCACATTGTCTTCACTTTGGAGTATTCCGCAGAAACTTGTAGTTGTATTCCGCACGCGGAATGCGAAATTTCGGAAAATCGAGCAGACGAAACTTGCGAGCAAGTTGGCGAACAGTTCTACAACTAACGCATACGCGAACAACACATACCTACGCAACCGCCATAACGCCGACGTTATAACCATTTGAAATGTATGTCGTTGGTTGAGAAAGGCGCGGTAGGAGAAGTGCCGTATACTGAATTGCCTTCGCCAGCTCGTTTGCCCCCCCCCCCCTTTCCCGCCACCCCTTACGTCAACGGTGCACATGTGATCACAGTAAAAGATTCGAACGCTTGTGTCAAGTTGAAAACGCCACGACGCGGTTAACAAGGGATGCTTAAAAAATGTGCGCAGTTAAGGGACGTATTTCAAACGTACACCGATTTTGCATTTGCGGTAATTCAACCGAGAATTTGCATTATGACATTACGTCGAGCTTATTGTCGCGCACAACGTGCCGCATTGGAGGAGAAAAACGCGAAGCGAGAAGAAGACTGAAGGAAATGGAGTTCGATGGATTACGTCAGCGGCTGCTCTCGTCGTCGCATTAATTAACGTTTCTTCCACGTCATTTCTTTGAACGCGCTCGTATTTCTGACATTGTGAGAAATCTAACAAAACTCTATGTGTTTGGTTAGTACGTTGCTGATGTTTCGTAATGATTTACCACATTTGAGTGTGAAAACGTCGTTAATTGGAAAAGTAATTTATATTCATTCAGTACGCGCGTCGTGATTATAAAAGGAGGGAAAAGTAATTAGAGGTATTGCTTTGATGCTTTGTACGATGTTCAGGTTACGTGTTTAGATTTAACACGGCGAGGGACGTAGATATGAAATTATACAAGACGAAAGATACTGATATACGTATATTTCTTTTTTATTTTAAGATTTTTTGTATGCATTTAAATCTTCTCTTCCTTAGCGACTCTCGATTGAACGTTGAGAAAACCTCGACACCCTCGCTCAATCGTGGTTCAAACGTTATTAAAATAAGAAATAGACTAGTGATAGTTTCCAATGGACAAAATCGCAAAAATATATTCTATTTGTAGCATGACAGTAAAGAATTGAAATCTAGGCAACAAATTTACAGGTAATTGAAAAGGCGAATAAAATGCAGTGGTTCTCAACCGAGATACGATTTCTATTTTCCGCTGTCCTATGCAATTTAAAATTATATGCAGAAATTG
This sequence comes from Aradophagus sp. ZL-2020, assembly GCA_022817685.1. Lineage (NCBI taxonomy): Eukaryota > Metazoa > Arthropoda > Insecta > Hymenoptera > Scelionidae > Aradophagus > Aradophagus sp. ZL-2020. Next base: position 39,599 of record JABFOV010000225.1, read on the forward strand.
TAAACAATTGTTAAGATTGATGTCGACGTGTGAAGTTCGGTTCAAGGTAATTCATTGCAAAAATGTTATAAACATTCAAAATAGAAATTCTTACTTGAAGTGCGTTCCACTTTAGGCTGTGCTATAAAATCTGAATTAAAACAAAGAACGTTTCAATTTTATTGACTGAACAAATTAAACGAAAAATTGACGAAATTAAATTCGCGTAAACATGAACAAATTAAATTCATCGTTTCATATGCAAGACAAGCTTTAATTATTTATATCTTTTTTTGTAATAACGTTTATTGTATTCAAGTTCGCACACATGATGTTGAGATTACTTTTGACACTTGTCTGCAATTTCGTCGTTTGCATAAACTTAATTTATATTTTATAACCCAGCAGAAAAAAGAAATCTTTTCTCGGTTGAGAACCGGTAACCCAAGAACCGCTCTTCTTTCCTATTATCTGTTGGCTATTTTCCGTTAGAGTTTTACTGTCATGTTTCTAGGATAAAATTTTTATTATGAACTCAAATATTTCCTTTACGTTTTTGCAATAAAACATGTAAATACATTAGTATTAAAAGCTTTAAGTCTTGAAAATAACGAAGACGACACCGAACACGTTCTTCGTAGATTTTATTTCAAGTTATCGATTTTTTCTCCTGCAAGGTACCAGAGTTCATCAATTCGTAATGTGACAGCCGTGTTTTCCGAGTTTTAATTTTACGATTTTTGAGTGTTCATTTGGTTTAAGTGACGGCGCTCTTTTTACTGGAAAATTCGGCCGTTGGTTTGCTAATTTAATTACTTGTAAATCACCATGATTCAATAATAACCACCAGTGCTGTGCGAAGTACATACGCTGTCAGATATTAAAACCGTTCAATTAAAATAACTTGGACTTTATGTGGAAATGAGGAGTAAATATTGCATTTTAACAGTTCCATTGTTTCGTTCGCTACTGATGAAATGCATTAATTGGCAAAGATTAAATGAAATTTAATGAAAACTTCATGTGAATCTTTATATATAAATATAACACGACATTTAATATATATATTATTTTACATATTTATTTATTTATTATACATTTAATATTTTACTAATAATTATTCACCAACGAATGTACTTTATAATATACACTTAAGGTGTACTATTTTTTGTAATAAATTTCATAAGCTTTGAAAATTCAATGGAAACGTATATCAATTACATAAATCGATATAATAACAAAAGTACAAATTTTGTATGAAATACATGCAGATGTTATAAATACACAAAAGTAACGTGAAGTTATTGATGTTAACAATGCGCTGATAAAAGAGAAATATCAAATCTGTGTTAGATGAATCAAATGCGGTATGAAAAATCGGCGCGATGAAACAACTGAAACCAAACTTCAATGCCCAAACTGTAAAGGCGAATATTCATCAAACCACAATAGTCTCCCTGTTGTATGTTTCAACGCGTACAAATTATTAAAACAGAAAATATGACACACGAGTGTATGGACGAGGAGAAAAGGCAATGACATACGCAAAATAGACGAAGAAAAGTGTTAAACAAACAGGTCGTGCAAATTAAATAGTACAATAACAAGTCACGTGCAATTCATGGCGAATAATTTAACACGTACGTGAAAACTGCAAATTACAGTTGAAACTTTTTACAAGCGGAGGTGTCGAGGAATAAAAATCGACGGAACTCCACTCTTTTTTTTTCTTTTTTTTTTTTTTTTTTTCAATTACTTGGAACTTTCATGATAATCGATTTTAATCCATATCTTCCTTCGCACCGTGTTTTTGAATCTTTAATTCTTATCCTTCAATATCGAGAGTTGGCGAATAAAAGGTTGAAACTTTAGAAACCGACCAAAAGTTAAAACTGTCGACCAAGTTCGAAAGTTTTAATTCTCGAGCAGGTTTCAAAACTCTAATTTTCTAATTTTAAAACTATTAAGAGTTCGAGATTGGGTTTTCAACTTCTTTTAACCTGTCAATTCATGTATCATTGTCGATTTCGCAATCAGTGGGTGTATTTGAAAATTTTTTGATGTTTCGGTTAGATAGTGTAGATTATGTAGATCTTGCTTAGATTATTAATGTATTTGTCCAACATATTATCGACTTCTCAAAAAATGGCCATCACGATGCAACATTAATAACCATTCTAAGCATGTTTGTGCAGATAAAATAGTTAACAGAACTATGAATGCATAATTAAAGATATTAGAGATAATACGACAATGATATTGTAAAGTTACGATAATCAGTGATACTAAGTTGTACTAACTAGACAATCTAATAATGGTAACCAAAGTTTCATAATTGAGGACAAAGACAACTACACTTCTTAGTTAATATCATAAAACTAGCAAATGAAGATTTAGTTTGATGGCGGTGATGAATACTTATTCGTGTAATTTATGTATGTATTTCACGTTATTATCATTAATATTAAAATCATATCCGCGCTAATATTGTTTTAGTTATAATCCATTAAAATTTGATTATTAAACACGTCAATATATACTACGCGCATATGAACCTCCTAATTATTTAATTAGATTATATGTGAACGTGTTCAATTTCAACCACTCATCCTCCACTTTAAAAAATTTATTTTATTTTAATTTATGAACAAATAAACAGTTGTGAAGCGTGATTTAAATTAATCTATGCATACAAATAAACTCGTTATATAAAGTAAAAAAAAATGTTTTCTTAGATTAATTTAAATAGTTATTAAATATATATATACTGAGAAAATATAGGTATTGTTTCAACAATGTCCTTAGCTTCGCAACTTTCAGATATCCTAATCATTATTCTATTTTTATATTATCATTTTCTTTGTTGACTCTTTGATGTTTTCTTAAGACATTCCATTACAATGTTAAATTTTCACATATTACGATTGGTGACTCTGCACAAGCAGTGCGTTAATCAAAGACATTAACAATTGAAACTTCACACGCGCAAAGAAAGTTGAATAATCGATTAGAACGCCTATTTCCATTCAACGAATTCAAAAATGTTAACACTTTAACTTACTTATAAATAAATCATAAGACTCATATGCAAAGTCCATTTATTTCAATCGCGGGAAATCTCGTGGCATCCACTCAAACAGACCGGACCGTAAACGATGATACCCGACTAAACAAGCGCTTATCCTCTGCCTTGAAAATCATCATCCATTACCTCTACTCCCCCCCAACACAATTATCAATCATACCGAATTCACACCCCCCGGAGTTATGGCACTCGACTATACCGGTTTCCGCAATATGTCCTTGACCGGCCACCAACCGGGGCGCCGAAAAATTCGTCACCCCACGCGACGATCCCATCACCCCAACGTCCAAGATTAATAACCCCCCGACTAAAAACTCCTTCGCATTATACCACTGCGTAAACAAAACGTATGAATCCTGTTTCTGCCCTAGCGAGAAGTCAGCGCGAAATGGACTACAGTGAGAGAAATAAAAAAGGTTAAAAAATAAAGCAACCCTAATAGAAATAAAATATGGCGTGTCGTATCAGTCCTGTGGACCCTATCGGGAATTAATCATCTATGCCACGGTTCTTAAAGGGTCCGCAAAATGTCGTTTCAATACGATTTTAACGCACGGCATTGCAATGGCCCTAATATGGTGAATACTTTGCCATGTTAAGTCCCTACAAGAATGTAGTTATGGTTCTGTTCAGTGCCACATTAAGGCCATGTAATATGAGCCTCTAAGGGGCCGAATTAGGAAGTTGGATGACGTAACGTGTCTAAATCCTAAACTGGTTCTGATCTGGTTGCCTGGATATGGTATCGGGCCACAATACTAAAGAAACATGTCCTCAATGAGGACCCGTTATACGTAATAATTTCCAAATCAGAACCATATCACACTTTCTTCCAGGGGGAGAAAAAGAGACGAGGACGCAAAGCTAGTGCGTAAATAACATCTGTCGCGCGGACGCAACAACTTCATCGGAGTTTCGTGATACACCTTATTCCGGAGCGAATAAAAGAGCGCGGGCGAGGTGTAAAGAATATTTGGCGGAGGTTGCGGGGGAGGGACGCACGCGGCCGGGTCGGGGTGGAGGGTGGGGCGGGGGCCGGGGGGGCGCTGGTGCCTCAATCTCGGGCGAGCCTACCAATCGACGGCCGAGCTTTCCGACGTCCCACTTCGACTCGGTTCGGAGTACTTCGTAAGCTCGGAAAGCGTTCGCCGACTGGTCGGAAGTTCAGTCCGACCCGGACGTCCGAGCGAGACGCACGTGAGAGCACGTGGTGTGTATTGTGCGCGAGCCCGGCCGTGAGTTCGCGAGCCCCGAGCCGATTTCCGGCGCCCGGTTTGCGCGTGCCCGAGGCCCCCCCTCGGGTTTTCGGGCGAAAGGGCCCGCGGGCCCCGAATTTTTTTGTGGCCTCTTTTCGGCACTGTGACATGTACGCGCGCTCCTTTTTCGACTACCGGGTCGATAGTTCGCGCCGGCTTGTCTGAGATACCGAGGCCGCGATAGGCGACAGTTGACGCGAAACGCGATGACACGGGCCAGGCGCTAGTCGCTCGCCACGAGGCTCGACGTTTAGGTGACCCGCTGTGTGACCCTCAGGTTTTGCCACGCGACAGGCCGACCTGTCCATTCGTCGCGCCGAGTTGGATACTTTTTGGCCCCAAGGTATACACAGCCTTTACCATCCAGGTCGATTATCGCGATTTGCAAATACGGTCATTAGTTCTACCTGGTTTTGGAATTTTGTCGCACCTAGTTTGCACAGCTTCGTTTTTTCGGTCAATTGTGTTTTCATTTTTGGGTCAATAGTCATGGTGATCCGCGAGGATGGTAGTCTTTTTTTTCTTTTTGTAATATTTGATAATTTCTGAAACTAGTCTGTGCGGATGCTTTCGATTCGGTTATTGATCTGAATGCGGAAAAATTCGCAGCCGCAGCTTTTAACGACATAATTACAAACTTGAGTTCTTGTTTGTTGCGACGATTGGCTTTCGGTAACGCGCCAAGGAATGAATGATGATGACGTGTGGAGTGAACGTGTATGAAAAATGATGTTCCGGCGTTTTAGTCGAGGTATCGGCGACGTTTCTGTTTTGTCTTGTGACTTGACGTTATGTTTAACTTGTTTAATCACCAACTTTTTGCGATTAATTGCTGCACGCAATGTATTGAATGGAGTTATGATAACGTTTGGTTAATGAAATCAAATAAGGTTAAAATAATTTAACTTTGTTTTCCAACGCTTTTCATACGCTAATTTTAAAACAGGTATGATTGCTTTCAAAAAATAGTACGTATTGTTATAATACTCGATACTTTTGTTAATATTGAGATATTAGACTCTTTTGTATGTAAAACGTGGTCTAATGCGGACAGTGGATTTGAAACGTGTTATGAAATTACTTTTTGCAATATATCACGATAATTAAAAATTATTTCCTCTGCATAAATTGTGGTTAACTATTTTTAAATAATTTTTTATATTTCACAGACATATTTGAGTTCATTTATGTACGAATTCATTCAAAACTTCTATTCAAAACCAAGAAATCGCAATGTTACATATTTTAATAAATAGTTCGAATAATATGTTCAGTATTTGTTATACATGGAAAAAAAATCTAAAATTAAAATTCTGATCTTTTCTTTTAGCATATATTTAATAATTTGAAAATATAAAGGTTTTAAAAATTGTCTTAATATTTAAAGTCACAATATTCTTGATATATAATAGTGAAATAATACAATTAAGTTATAGTTGATATTATCTAAATATAAATTTTTATTTTTGATAACAGTTTTCATGGCAAAAAAATTTATGTCCTCGAAATGTAAGATAGATTGTAATTTTGTCTCGGTTTTCTCTCCGAGTGAATTAATTTTTGAGCGTTAGGAAAATGTGTCTCAACTTTGTTAAAAAAGATTACAGTGTTTATAATACATTTTTCTCGGTATAAAAGCTTTTTCGAATATAATTCTTTCAACATTTACCGTAACATCTAATTTTTTAATAAATTATCGTACTTTTACGCTCGAGGAATTTATGCGAATTATAATGTAAGATTAATTATTGTTTCTTCAATTAGTTTTGATAAAACGCGCACGGAAATAAAGTTTTAACAAAGATTAAAATGAAACGAAAAAAGCGGAGGGAAAAAACATTGTCGTTATTCAGTGTCAGAGCTCGCTTAAGAACACTGATAAAAGGATTCTACAACTGACGCCACTTAAATCTTAATGCATTACATTTAATTAGACAAAGTGACTATTTTTCTGCCTTTAATAAAATTCCACCGCTGAATTCTGCTAATCATTGTTTAATTTATGAAATACCCATATACGATATACATAGTAATTTCTCATTAAAACTGAAACAATGTTTGAAAAAATTACAATTGTTTAAATATGATTATTATATAATTTAATAAAGGAATTCCTTTATAATTAGCTAGACTTAGAACAGCATTGTTACGTTTCAAATTGTAATTAGTATAAATTATATTTTATTGTACAATATTGAATTAATATTCTGCATTTGAAAGCAAAAAGCAACGAAAATGTTTTAACATTTGGAATATGTTACTTATTTATTTATTTTTTTAATATACAAATAGAAACAGATTTATGTAAAATCATGTACTTAACTTAGCTCATAGATTTAGATGTTGAATCTACGTGATGATGTTACTTTTGTTTTATAGCTGAATTTTTTAGATTGTTGTACGTAATTTGACATCAAGTATTTCTCTGTTCGAATAAATCTGTTTTGTCATTTTGTATTGTAATTTAGAATTAAAATTTTTTAATTATGCTATAATTAAACAATATAAGTCATTTCATTACTTGCTTTAACCTGCAACACTTGTTC